>VWZU01011315.1:71907-97246 GCA_013397095.1 Sterrhoptilus dennistouni
GTGCTGAAACTGGGGATGCACATACCCTATGAGCTTGGCTCACTTATGTCAGAATCAGAAGTTAGACAATTCTGGAGGCACAATTGGCCAGCTGCTCCCTGCTGTGGGCTCAGTGGATAATCTGGAGCCCAAGTGCAAGGTACTGGCCTGATATTTCACTAACACCAAGTCCTTCTGCAGTTGTTGCATTTACAAATCAAATAATGTTCTCCTATGACTCCTATGACCAGACAATGCTTGTATGCAGCTATGGAGAATGATGCATAAAAGACTGTCCACACTGTCCATTTCCTCTGAATGTCAATTAGAGGAGAAAAGGGATGAGCAAAGGTAGAGATCTGCACCACAGCATGGGGCATTTACACCAGAATACTGCAGCATGCTTTACGAAAGGGAAAACTGACACTCAGAGTGCCAACACACTGCATTTTGGTAACTGCTGACTTCAAACTAGGGCTATTCTCCCTTTGTTCCATGGCTGGCTTGTTAGCTTTGGAGGCAAATCCCTTTACAGACTTCCATGATCTCTAAAGCACACTTATTTGGTTTGAAAGGGAACAAAATGAGATCTTATTCCAGTAAGTACCGTATTTATCCTGTTACCAGAAAGGGCACGGGTGTCTTTAGGGATCTTGCAAATACGAAAGATGTTTAAAAAACCAACAAATGTAAAAACCAGGAAAATTGACACACTTCAGAATTTTAGGCTTATTAGGTTTAACATTTTTATGTTTGAGGTTCCTATTGTTCTGTCTCTACTACTTCATAGCAACTTTTCAAACATCTTGGTGGTACCTGCTCTAGGCACGTCCTCCTTCATTTTTTAACTGGTGAGATAATATAGCCAAATTCCAGCTGACCAAAGCAGCTGTACTCTCTAGGAGCCCAAGAAGACTGAAGATGATGGACAGCCATATCAACCTCTACCAAGGCTGATACATCACTTATATTCTGGAAAGACTGGAAAGGTCCAAAAGCTGAAAAGGAAGTGGATCTTATTTAGTGGATACTTCAAGTCATAGAGAGTTAACTCAGCTTGCCAGCAAGTGTTCATTGGGATATTAATAATCAGGTGGGAGTCAAGAGCTTGCATTTATTCCAGTTTACCTGACATAAACCCAGCATATGAAAAAACTGAACAGACTACAAAATCCATTTATAAGCATATGTGGTAAGCTTAATGATTTAGGAGTTCTATAAAAATTGTAAGTATGCTCTGATCTTCAAAAAAAGGTTGTCAAATAAAATAAAATAAGGGGGAAACTTATGCACATTTCCTCAAGCTCCAAATTGCCAAACTGATGAGTCTGTTATCAAAGACTTGGTCTGACTGGTCTTTTGAGGAATGTAGGAAATCCAGCCCAGACCACTGAACTTTCATTCTGTCATGCATAGAGAAAGCATCAAAAGCAATGCAAAAACCCTTGCTCCTTAGACAACCACATAATTATTTGCCCATGGAATAAGTTTCTACCTTCCCCCCTCAATCCAAATCTGTTTTTAATTTTAAGACTGAGGGCTAATTGTCATCTTAATTTTGCCTATTTCCTTTAACAGAAATCTGAAGCTTTGAGACCAATGCTTAGCCTTTTCAGGCTTCTCCTGAATGGTGGATTTCTTGTTTTGTTTGCCATAGTTTGAAGTGTCAGCGGCCAACTATGTTTTGTTGGGTCTGTCTGAGGCTCTCTGCCTTTCAGGCTCCCTTTGGTTCTCCTATGTAAAGGAGAATGAATGGGACTGCAGCTGGACCAAACAGCAACTTTACAATTCATCTTCAGGTTTGTTCTTCAATTTTCAGCAAAACACATTCTTGGCCTCTTGCACCAGAGGAAAAAAAAACTATTAAGATATTGAGCTCTTCAAATCTTTGACTTCAAGATTTCAATGAAGAGGGTTGAAGTAATAGAATCACACAAGCTCATACTCTTAAAAGGTCATTTCAAACCCAAAGCAGGGTTAAAATTTTAAGTTGCTTTTATGAACAAGGCATAGATTTCTTCTGACTCTCATGTCTGACCATAAACTGTGTTTAGGGCTGTCTCCACATGAATTTTCATTAATTTCTAAACATATGAACTAATGAAGCAGGTCTGTCCCTAAAGCAGGGCACTACCTGGCTGGTGATTTTAATGGGGATCAGCAATCTCTAAGCTTTCCATAATTTTGCTAGATTTGAAGATGACGAGCAAATTCTTAACACTTGACATGTACATAACATATGAAATGCTTAAACAACATGTAGGGAAATGCAGAGATCATGTCACTGCCCAGGTTTTGTTTTTTTTTTTTCTTTAACAAATCAGCCTTGAAACATCAAAATAGGATGTTTTGACAGATCAAATGTTTTCAGTTTTTCACATGAGGAAGATATGCTAAATCTCACCCTTTCCTCCAGATTCGCGCAGTTTAGACTAACACACCCCTAAGAGAACATTTTTGTCAGTAAAGCAACCAGATATGCCTTTCCCTAAACACCTTTTCTTACTTCATGTATCTGTATCAGAACTACCCATTACCTTTAAGAGCATTTAGAGGCTTCTCATTTAGAGACTTCACCTTGACTTCATTGTCTGTATTTGACTCTTCGTATCTTCTTGGAAATGGACTGTTTCTCAATGTTTTCCAAGTTAACATTTTATTTGCACTTGCCACCACTGACCAAGCTCAGGGAAGATGCCAGATCAGAACAGGTACAATTACACCTGTGGATCCCAGTCTATCCTTGGGCGAGACTTAGTGCTGCTGTCACAGCAATACTTCCTTCCCTCAATCCATAGCTAGGGAGAAAAAATCCCAACATTTAATCATCTTCTATTCCTAAAGAGGAAATGCTTATTTTAGTAAACATTTGTTCTAAACAAGTACCAGGCACATCTCTTTTCCTCTTTCTAGAAACAATCTTGTAGTTTGTTCACAAAACTACTTCAGATGAACTTAAAAATGTAACCATCTCTTGTGACCAGAACTACAGATTCAGGCTCTGCCACCCTACTGCAGCCCCTTCTTCATGTCAGAAAACATAATAATGCTTCTTCATCTCAGAAAAATACTGCAAAAATTCGGCTTTGTGAGTGCTGCAAGGCATTTAGAAACCATTGGGAGAAAACGTGCCATGAAAGTGAATGTCTTCACTGCGGGATGCAAATATATGTTAAGCAATAAAATTCTACTTCCTAAATAGGCTTGTCTTGCTTTGATATTCAAGGATATGAAAAAAAAGACATACATACTTCTCATTTAATCCTGCCAAGATACAAAATTTGCCTATTTTTATACAGTTGCCCAATATGGATGACAAAAATAGCTTTCTTAATAAAGAGAAAGAAAATACTAGCTAATTTCTCCTACTGCAAAGGCATGAGGTCCACCTCAAGACTGCACACCATTTTAGGATGAAATTCTACCTGTTGAACCTAATTTTGTTGAGGAAAAATGCTGCTGCTTCTGGAAACTCAGCTGAAGATAACAGAATTGTCCTGTCAGAGGATATTACTACTCCCAAAAGTAAAATCCTAAGAAAAGATTAATATGCTTTGCTGAGAGTAAGCTCGATAACTATCATTGTGCTGTGTATTTTCTTCTTGCAGCAGACGATATTTGATCATGGGAAATGATTACTTAGCTTTAGCTGAGAATGTTTCAAATCAAGTGGCTCTAAATCATCTGTCCCACAAGTATTGCTTCCAGCTAGTGAGCGTTTAGACAGCATTAGCACAGGTTAATAACTCCTCTCAAAGGGAGAAAGGGCAGGAGCACCTGAAGAGAGTGTGTGTGTGTGCGTAAAAACCTCTGGGGACAAGGCAAGAGTTTTTAAGGCAGCAGCTAGACCTCTCCTGTGAAAAATAAGCTGCATCATGCCAAACTGTGTAGCATTTTAAACTCAAAAGCCACACTCTTTTTCCAGGGGGAAATAATTTCTTCTAATACTGAGCAATGATATTTGAATATGAATGTTGTGCAGTGACATTGGTGCACATGTTAACAGCGCTGGACAGTTTGTATCCCTGTACTTGAAGTGAGCCTGTTCAGCAGCACAGGACTGAGAATTTGTGAAAATGATACTACCATTTCTTATGTTTGGGTAGTAGTACTTGTACTACTTAATGAAAAAATTATACAGGAAACACTATTATTTTCATTCTATAGCTTCTTACAATTTAAAAGATTGGTGTGTCATTCCTGCATTGAAGTGTTCAGCACTGACCTATAAACTGCTGCTGCAATATTCCAGGAGGACTCACTGTCTTAGTCAATACCTAAAAACTTCAAAAATGAACGTGAAAAATGTTTTTAAACATCACTTGGTGCTGACATACTACTAAAGGTACAATGATTTTACTAACACAGCAAATGACTACTTCTGATTCGTCTGCAGACATTTCTTCAATCGATGATATAATTTAAAATTAATAAATATGCTTTTTGATAGATACTTTTTAGAAATAATTTTTAAGTGATAGCTTAAGAGACACAACATGCCAATATAGCCTTTAGGAATTGATGTCACTACACAGAACCAAGGGTTAATTTTTGCCTAATATTGTGGCTCCTTAAATCAAGGTATTAAGGAATGCAGCATAACAAGGTTTTGGTCACCTGGAAAATACCACCACCATTTCCTTACTCACTTTGCTTGTTTATGCCTTTTAGCTGTGGTTTGATGCTGTTTTATAGCTGTGGGGAAAATCGCATGTGTACATGAAAATAATTAAAGGGACAAATTACAGATTTACATAATTTAGAAGCTTAGGTAGAGTAAGTTAACAGGGATGTATGCAGAAATGACTTTAAACAGCTCACTGTGATGTACACTTTTCTATTTCATTTACCTGTAGTTTGATCTGTGCTACTCCTTTTATTTCAAATCCATAACAGTTCTGGTCCTTTTGTTACTAACCATTCAATAGTATCTTGACAGCAGAACTACATCTTCCTTCTCATTTAATAACTATTTATCATTCTGTATCTGCCCATTTTCAAGAAGGAATAAAGTTAAGTGTTCCAGAAATTGGAAAAAATTGAAACTTGACCTTTATTAAGTGGGTTAATTGTCACAATCTCAGCATGTACGAAATTAATGACCAAAAAGTGGAACTTCAGAGTTTCAGAAGACTAGGTTAATGTCCAAAAAAGCCTAAACTCTGACCTTCTTGACATATGCCAAAAGAAACAGACACCCTAATAAATTACTACCTGTGCGCAATTATAATAAACCATTCCTAGCATCCAATCACTTGAATTAATTGCTGCAAGGCAGTGGGACTTACAGATATTCAAGGCAATCTAAAAATTCCTTTGCAGATCATAGGAGGCTGTTTGTGCATGCCTGTTTCAGCATGGAGATTCAGTTTTAAAGCACATTATTCATACCTTTGGACCACAAATCTGTATACAAGCCCACTTACTAGTGCTGAAATTAGGAGCCTTGGCTGAGGTATTAACATTACTGAAAGCGGTGAACCAGTGTGGAATAAAGCAAAGGGAATTTAATTTCCCTTAAACCCCTATCATAGAACAGTTGCTGGATGCAGGACACCTACACAATTTCCAAATTTCAGCCTTACATAGGAGGAACAGGCAACTTCTGTGAATACGACAACAAACCGCAGCATATTTAAATCAAACAGCATTTGCAAAAAGAAAGCTAAAAGAAAGAAAGCAGAAAGAAAGAAAGAAAGAAAGAAAGAAAGCAAGAAAGCAAGCAAGAAAGAAATACTCCATTTGCATGGGTGCAAGGTAGCAGAATAATGTGAAACCTACTGACTTCCACAGCACAATGTCAAACATTGATGAATTGGCCCAGAGGACAGTCCAGGGATAGAAATGCATCTAGGGAACAGGCAGGTTGCCCCAACTGAACACAAAGCAAGAGGGTACCTGGTCAGTAACGTGTCAGTGAAACAAGGCTGCAAGCTGGAATGAAGCTACTCTTGGTGTTTGCTACACATCGGATGTGACAGGGAAACTTGCTTTTTTTTCCTGTTAATCCTATTCAAAGGAAAATTGATTTATGTGTTCAAGGCTAGCAAGTTAGCCTGTTTTTTAAAAACAGTAAGCTTAAATAAAATACCACTGTTTAAGTTCAGTTATCTAGTTCTGATGGTGTTTGAATCTGTGCTTAAGTTATGGTGACTCAGTTGTGAAACTAACATTACTCACATGCAACATTCTATTCCCTTTACTCATGCAGATTTTAAGCACCTTTCTGAAGAAGCACGGTCAAGTCTCGAAGCGCTACAGATCTGTTTCACTCCAATTCACATCAAGGTGCTCAAAGGCACAAGATGTGGTGGTCAGCATCAACTATTTTGCCATGTCTGAACTGGATTTAATTGGAAAATGGTTGTCTGATTTCTCCACATTGGGAAGACAGAAGACTCAGGATCAGAAGCTTCTTCCGTGTTTGATCAACTTTAAATAATAAAACAGTGCTATACACAGAAAATCACATTGATGCAGGTCCCTAATTCTAGACACATTGTTTCAGGTGACTGACCTGAATACAACACTATCCTCTATTTCCTTACTGCTCCCTGTGGCTTTGTCTAGTCCTTCCATGCTGGATTTGCAAAGCCTTCCCTTGACCCCTAGAACTGAGCAGTTGTCCCACAATGGCAGAAGAGCAGTTAATGGACAACAGTAACTCCAACCCAGGCTCCCTGGGGTTACCCCAGCACTGCACTGACAGCAAGGCAGCAGCCACTTACACCCGCTCCTCACTGCCAGGTCAACACAACAGTTTGTGATCCATGTGTGTTCACCTGTTCCTAGGGATAGTGAAGTCCTTGCCTAATGGTGAAATTTCACAGCAATTACAGAACTAAATGGAGATGATTTTGAACACTCACTGAAATAATTCCTGAGTTTCCTCTTCTTCAGAACAGCAACCCCTGCCTCCCAAACAAAGCAGCTGTTGTTCACTTGTCCAGCTCCTGTTTTCCACTTAGGAAAGGACATCTCAGTTTCCTCCCTTATCTAGCTTAATCTTCCATGATCAAAAATTACACCAGGTCCAGAAACCAGGAATATTTGTGGTTTTCTTTTTTCTTAATTATGGACTGAGGTTTTTGGGTTTTTTTTAAATTTTAACTGAAAAATCCTCCACATGGTTTCCAAACTTTTGGCATTTGTTAGGAAATAGATGTAGAACCCACAAAATACTAAGAAAGCTCTTTTAACCATGAGTCACCAATTTATGTGCTGTACTTTGCACAGCATGCAAAGAAGGAAACACGATAGAAGGGAACTATTAAATATAGACAGTAATTACGTGAAAACCATGTGGTCATATCTGACTTCAACAAGGATCAGTTAAAAGTCTTCTAGAGGAAAAGGGATGGGTATTGCTTCATCAGATAAATTTGGTAGAGCAATGTTTTTACTGAGAACTCCTGTTTGGAACAGACTGTAAGAAATACCTGGACTGAGTTCCAGTCCATAAAATCAGGAAAGAAGAGCAGATTTTGGGAGCACTTTTCTTTTGTCTGATTGAAATACTTCAAATGATGTTTCATAATTACTTCACATGCCTTTCTATAAAATGAGGGAGAGAGAAGGGGCAGCAGTACATACTATATACTGTTTTAAAACATGTGAACTAGGGCAGATTTTGTAACCTAAATCTTCCAGAATATCTTTGAATCATGTGAGTTTCATGACTCCATGATGATCATTCGTCCCTAAAGGAAAATCAGCCTAAAGAAGGCAGCTACTGTTGGGTTGCACAGATTTTCTGTACATACCACCTTATAACGATGTCTGAGGCAAAGAATATTTATTCTAGCCAAGAATAAAAACCATCCCACCTCCCCAGCCAGAAGGCTCTCATTTCTCCTTCACTCATGACAGCACTTAAGCTACAGTTGCATTTACACTTTAAAAACATTTTTCAGGCTGGCAGTTGTTGCTCAATTTTGTATATTTGACTTTATCGAGACGGAAATATGGACATCACCTCGTGGCACAGACCCAAACTAGTTACAGGTTGTTAGGGAAACGATTCATCAGTAGGTAGGTTCATGTAAAATTCAAAAGGCTTTTTTTCCCCTGCTTTGCTTTTGGAGAACAGTCCGAGAAATGCAAGTGATGTCTTTCTTACAGGAATACTTTAGATAGCTAAACAGAAGCAAGATTTGGCATTTAGCCTGGGATTAGTGTGAACAGCCTCTTAACCAAACATTATGAAGAAAGTTAACTTTAAAATGCTTTGAAAGGTCTGTTTTCATGACAGATGGTAATAAGGGCTCATCAGTGCCAATTTTTTTTGTTTCCACCTCAGTTTTCGAAAGCTTAAGTTTTAGGTTAGTGCTTCTGAAGGAACCATTACATGCAATAGAGGAAAAATGCAAATTACAAAATTAGATTACTCACTATTTTTATTGTGTGTAACATTTTTCTAAATAACACTAACAGATGAAGAGTAAGAATTTGACCATGCACTCAGTAGAACACTTTCCCTTTCTTTTACTAGAATCCTGTTTTGTTTTTTCCCCGGGTATTTGTCATTTAATCTTTATCTGTACACCTGGACAGATATTCCTCTCCCCACAGACCCCAAAAGATACAGCAGTCAGTAGCAAGTAGAGGTTTTGTTTGTATAATACACTCACTAGTGAAGACAGGGTAGAACTATATTTTATTCAAGAAAACCCACACATTCTGTCCTGTGGTGACCACAAGCTTTGCTAAGCCATAGATATTAGCAAATACTGGAACAAAATACAATGTATCAGATTGAATCAAAGCATTTAAATTCTGAATTACAGTTATAATTTTCAGGGAAGGCTAGTTTCAGAATTGCATCATAGTATCTAGTACAATCTTGTGCAATGTAAGTGGCAGAAACAGAAATGGAGTATTGGTCCTAATAAAAACCAAGTTGTAATGACTCTTGTATGACATTTAAATTGTCAAGACAACAATTCCATAACATTCTACCAAAGGCAGCATATAATTACAAAAATACTGGTCCAGCATCTTGTTAGTGATGAAGCAATATCCAAGGTGCAATGGCAACATGCCATTCTTAGTGAAATATTTTTTAAAAAACTATTTTTTCTATTTTCCTCGCACTGATACTAGCTGAACACCAGAACTTCTATGACAACCTGAAAGTCACTACTTAAATGTGTATTACACCAAAGATTGATGCAAAAAACACATTTTCCAAGTTGCAGTATAAAAGAAGCAAAGTCTAATAAAACTATGAATGTGCCAAAAGACCTTTTACTGCAACTGATCTTAGATGAGCAGTTTGCAACCTCTATTGAGCTTTAAACAACTGTCCAAGCTTTCCATTCTATCCATTATCATGAACTTAAGGATACAAAAGTAAAAGACGGTGTCCTTAATATTGAGAACACAATTAAACCACTTTATACTTCTCTGAATTGATCCACAAAATAAAAAAAAATCTGCCCTCCTCTCCTCCCAATACCCTGGTAATTTCTAAGTCAAGCCATGGAATTACCCTCGTTCTGATATTGCACAGTGCTAGGATTGTATTGTTTCCGCCTAGGAGTTCAAACAAATACTATGACGGTGACCAAAACTGCTGGTGACAGTAGACCTGCTTAAGTTGTGGAGGTATTCCAAGAAATGTGCATCAGATGAAGACACAATCTAAATGGCAAAAACCACTGCAGACTTGGCTGTGGTTTGGACTTGGGCCAAAAATACCTGCTTGCCATTTCCTTTGAGGAAGCAGGATCAATTAATATCTTAACCAAAAGATCAAGTCGAGTAAGAGCAGGTAACCATGTGACATTCAATATTACATTCAACAACAGAGAAATGAAGGAGTAGCAGACAAGAACATTATTAATATTTTCCTTTTAATAATGGTTTCGTCAAAAGTGTAGCTTCGAAAATCTCTAGCTCATTGTGAAAACCTGAAGAAGCTAGGAAGTGACCTCACTTTAATCAGTTTAAAGCTGTGGCTTGGCCTATCTGCTTTCAAAATCTCCAGTAGCTCTGCCAACCTTGTAAATAAAAATTACTGCCTGGAAATAAAAAGTAGTTAGCCTTTAAAGGTTTGTGAATGTTGTATTGTAGCAGCCTAACTCTGACTGAAGAAGAAAGATATTTTATACAGTAAACAGAAGACAAAGTAAACTGAAATCTTCAGAGATCACTTTAAGTGTATACAATTTGGATTCTCATTGACATTTAAAACTACCAATCATAAGGTTGCCACCTTACCTTTTTCTGGACTGGCACACCTGATTTTAAACAAGTTTTCCTCCAGTCTCCCAAGTTTCTGATCCTCTCATTCAGTTTTCTGCTGCACTGCTCCCCTACCTTCATGCTGAATACCGAGTCAGTACTGCCTTCTGCTTTTCTTGGCAGGAGGCAGAGCAAGCTTTTAATTTCAGTAGTCAGAGTGACAGAACAACAAACGCACAGCAGATAGAAGAGCTTAATTCTTCCCCAGGAAGAAAATACATTTGGTTCAACAAAGGGCTGCAAAATCTTCCAAAGGCACCTCTTTCCGCAGTTTTTGCCTGAAAGCAAGATGGCAATCTTAATTGAAAAGGGATGCTAAATCTTTTAAATAACTTAAAAATTCATTTTTATATAAAGCAGCAAAACCATTTTTCTCTGCAGAAAGAGAAATGTTAACAAAGAAACACACCAACATAAATGCACTGTTGATAAACTTCAGCTAGTTTAATTTCACAAGAAAGCAAAATTTTAGGACTATTCTTTAACCTCATCAGTACTTTCTGAAGAAGATTCTTTGGCATCTTCAGTCCCTCTGTTGCTTTTCTCTTTACTAAGATTTTCACTTTCTGATTTGGTCCCATTAAGTAAAGAGTTTTCACCATTTACAAACCCATTCTCTGTGACTTCAGCATCAATGGCTTCATCGATCTTTAAGTCCCCTTGCTCTTCCACATCTTCTAGGTTTCTCAAGACAATAGGGAGCCTAGAGTCTGCCACAGTGTTCTCCAACAAGGCAATATGGCCCTTGTCATACTTTGGAAGGGGAGCTCCCTCTGCCATTTGTTTGGTATAATACTCTCTGCTGGCAGCCGCGCTCTTCACTGCCTTCTCCAGGATCTCTTTCTCACCTAAGCGCAGTTTGATGGCCATTGTTGCATGTGGAGTGAGGTCATGAGTCTCCAGGAAGGACTTATCGACCTGTTAGAAAAGATAAAGCAACTCTGTTAGTAACACCCAACACAACAAAACAGCCTCTCAGCTCGTCTCTTTCTCTGAGCAGGAAGTGACAGGCTCTGCAGGGCGAGCCAAATGGACACGAGGTGGGTCTGCAAGGAGTCCCAGTGAAATTTGTCACGAAATCATAGCAAGACCCAAAATTTCTGCACATAAATCAGTCTGCATGACAAGCAAAGTCAGGGTACTTCACAAATACATGCAGCATGTAGATTCACTTATACATTTGCAATAGGAGCAAGTTTCTTTGCAGCCTGGAGAATGCCACTAATAGACAAGTTGAAACTGATTCCCCATCTTATTTGCAGAGAAAAAAGCAGGTAGTGTCTACTTGGAGAATCAAAGGAAAAATACATTAATAAAATTACATTAACAAAATTTTCCTTTTTGCAGTCTTATTTGATTTTCCTTTGATAATGCAAAACTGTTTCTGCACTTAAAAAGTACAGAATGAATTATGTACTAACATTCAGACTGAAGTTTGCAAAGACAAGATGGAGGACAAAATATCTTTTCCTACAATCACAACACACAAAAGAATTCAGACATTTAAATTACACATAATGATAACTTTACCTCCACAGTTGTTTTATAGGTTTTCAAAAGAAGGGATGCTCTGGCTTCCAGGAATGTCCACAGTTTAACTTCATTGTCCCAGCTAACAGGAAAGTCAGAGTTCCCCAGAGTGAATATTTTGCCAATCGCATGCTCACCTATCAAGTGCTCCTTCAGCTCTTCTGCAATAAGTATAAAAAAAAATCTGTTAAAAAACAGTCTCATCATTCACTTTGTCAGTTGACAAACTGCAGAAAGATTTATTTTCAATCGCATATCTTTGAGCAGCTAACAAAAAATAACCCTCTCCTCAAATAAGAATTATCAGATACGCTGCTTTTTTCTAGGATTTGTCTCAAAGAGACAACTGGAAGTCTTGAGGTCAGCAGAAAATGGGCTTTCTCTCCACTTGGAAATAAAGATACTTTAGATATCACAGCCTCTCATACACAGCATAAATCTATGTCAGTGAAACAGAATGTTTTGTAAAATCATTCATAAATGAAAGTGAGTAAATTTGTAAAGAGTTCAATGAACTTTTTGAGAATGAAAGGAACAGGCCAGAGAGTGCAAATAGCAATGGAATTCTTTTTCCTATTGTTTTGGTAATTTTTTCCATAGCAGAAACTTCCTACAGGTGGTCAGAAATGACATCCATCAAAACTCAAGAGCAGAAAACATTTAATGAGCTCCTTGATATTACACAAATTTCTTTAAAATTTTAGTTAATAAATTTGACTACTGCAAAGCAGTTATCAGAAACTTCACCAAGAGCTTGCACGTAGTTTCTCAATAAACAGTTTTCTTAAACAGTATTTAAGACATAAAAATAAACTGAGCACAATCATATACCAGAGAAATGCAATCAGCTATATTTTCCTCTCCAAGCCAAAATTCACTCCCTTATGAGCATCCTAAAATTTTCTTCCCTTGAATTTACTTCCCAGAAGTATCAGGCAATTGGAATAGATGGATGTTGTAGGTCCCTTCCAACTGAACTGTTCTGGTACATTCTAATTTCTTAGTAAGTTCTAAAAGATGGATGACAGGAGGAAGTGAAAGCATGACACTAAGTTACATTGTTTTTATTAAAGAAAGCAAATAGACCACATGCAAAAACTCAGCTACTTCAGTGCTCCTGTTGGCACAAAAAATCCACATCATCTGCACAGTATTCTTAACTGCAAGGGAGTTCTCTCACTGTCATGACAAACTGTCACATCCATAACCTTCAAAACTCCATCTAACCAGCAAGGAGCTATTATGAGCATTTAATGAGAAGTTTCACATGCACAAATAAGGTGAATATTTATTAAATGTACACATATTTTGCCCCAAAAATAAAAGAAATAGAAGAGAAACACTAGAAAGACAGTGTGCAAATACAGAAATTTGTTTTAGATTACCAATTACCCAAATATTGAATATTTAGATTACAAATTACCAAAATATAGAAAATACTCAACTTTAAAATGTTTCTTCCATGTATTTCCTCTACAGTACAGACTATTCCAATTTCATACTTAAATTATTCCAGTGGTGATGGCTAAAACGCTGTGATTTTAAGCATGTAAACCCCTAAGTCTTGCACGATCTTGTTCTGCAAACTATTTTGAGACCTAAGAATTGGAGATCAGACTCCAAAGCTCACTCATTCACAAGAGTTCCAAACATTAAAGGAAATAAAAAATTGAATAATCTCATGCTTTTAGAGTTACTGAAATATTCCCTCAGATGACATGGCCAAAGATTGGGGTTCTCAGTAGCTTACAGATTCCTATTCAACCTAAACTCAACTTCTCTGATCTTCTACCTTAATGTTTTATATAAATGTCTATCACATTCCCACATTAACAAAAAAAAAAAAAAGTCAAAAATCCCCACAACAAGACAAACATAAATTAGGTTATCTTCATAAAATATCCTACCTTCACTCATACAAAACACTCGAAGGAAAGCCAAAAGCTGGGCAGAAATTGCAGGCTCAGTGGAGTGCAAGGCAAAAACACTTGAACTAATAAAAGAAACAATCAAACAAGAACAGTAAATACAAGTCCGACCATCATATCATTGAACTTATTTCAACATAGAAGATCATAAAGTATACAAGAAATGTACTGCTACAAAAGTAACTAAAAAAATTAGGTAATATTAGCTCAAACTTAAAAACCTCCCTAACCTGTATCTGAAAAGAATGATTATCTCTACAATTTTACACTTCAGATTATTTTATACAGCTTTCATAATAAATTCATGAAAATGCAATGTTTCATGTCTGCTGGTCCTAATAGTACCCTCTGGACTGAAATGACTAAAGGAAAATGCTGTGATTCACATCCTGAGCATTGTAGTATGTCTGCAAGGGGTAGGAAAGAAAGTAAAACCACAGATTGCTTCAAATTAATCCTTGCTCTGTTTTTGTTCAAATGGTTATTAAAGCAAAGGCTTTTTTTCCTTATATATGGTTCAAATTAGATGATAACATAGCTCAGAGAACTTCCGTAAATATTATCACAATAACTTTAATTTGCTATACAAGCAGGAGGAATATTACACTTCAGAAAATCATCACAAAAGAGCTTCATATACGCTCTTCTGGACACTATATACTTTGGAAATGTTTTTAAAAACCCATGGCATTGTGTTTTACTTACGTTGGGATACCAGCACGAGCTAAGACCTCTGCCTTCATAGCATACAGCCTGTCACTTTTACTCACGCCAAGCTTTATTTTCACTCTGTCATGTGAATTATTATCAAAGAAAAAACCACTGTGGATCACAAATTCAGCGTTTGACCGAGTGCCATAAAAAATGTAAATCTAGAAGGATGAAAAGAGAAGTGAAGGGACGGGAAAAAAAGCTTAAGATCAGCTCACAAAACTGACATAATTTGAAAGTTATTTTCTAAAAGAGTTACTATTCTGAGTACAAGGTATATTTGGTTATATGAAGAAACATGCATTGTTTTCTGGTATTGACTCAAATGCTGTATATAATGTGGCAATTACACTTAAGAGGTAGATGCAAACATATCCATGTAACAGAAGCTTTAAAAGGCAAAAAGAAATTCTTATTCTGTATTTTAAAATAAAAATGTTCTGGTTTCTCACACTGCCATAAAGTACCAGCATATGGAAATAAGTTTTCAGAGGCTTATAAAAAGCCTAAAAAAAATCAGAGACAAGGAGGGCCCATTAAAAGAAATAGTGTTTCTGGAGTCATTTTCCCCAACCAAAGGTCCACTCAAAACTATACTGCTGATAGATCAACTTTGCTTTCATTCAAATGTTAACTTAAGATATGGATATACCACAGTACATCATACAGAGAGATCTGAGCTGTGTTCAGCCAGTATTTATTTTTGTTTTACTCTGAACTCTTTTCTATAAAGCACATAGTTACTTTAATTCACATTTAAAAATAAGTTCCTAAATATAACCTGCAGAATGTATTTAATTCAGGGCTAGGCGGTATGAAATTCACGGGACTAGAGGTCAGAGTAGCAATTGTATTCTCCCACATCAAGAGGATATTTTCCCATTTGTGTTTGATAACAGAATTGTCAATCAGAAAGAAAGTTCCAGCAGCTACAGAATTCCCTTCAGAACCTCAGGGTACAGCAGTGCTCTGGATGCCTGCAAGCTCCCATTCCTTTCTAGCGGACAGAGGAAGACACAGCGCTCCCTAAAGGACTCAGTAACAGCAATGATGCCATTTACCTTCTCTGATTTCAATTTTGTATTAGAACTATTTATCCTAAGCACTAAATGCTTAACTATGATATTGAGTTATAGCAAACTTTATACTGTAACACACTCATATGATGAACATGGGACCTGCCTAGGTATATCAAGGCAGTGGGTAAGGAGAGAGTTGCTCACCCTCTCAAGTTTTAAAACTACTGCAATATATCTCATATTAAACTAAAAGTCACATATCATGGACACATTACACAGTATGCTTACAACCCAAGACTGTTTTACAAAAAATCCAATTAAAGCAATTAAATTGCTTTATTTCAGGCCAGTGTTTGACAGACTCTGTGGACTTCTGCTGCCTAACATTTTTAGTGGTAAAAGCATGGATCATACACTCTTCCTGCTGAAACTGTAAGAAATAACATCTGCATGGTATATTAAAGGACTGAAGCATTATATAATTACAGTGTTTTAAAGATGTCACTAACAGTTAAAGTTTGCACAGAAATTCAAAAAACCCCTGATAAATAGCAGACAAAGGGAAACTACTAAAATAAAATTGAAATATAGGAACCCTCTATAATTGAAATGGAGACAGCAGCCAGAACAGCTATGTGACACATCCATTGCCAGCTGTGGAAAATTATAAATTGGATCACTTCTGGAAAAACTGTGGACCCCTTTTAACTCATCACACCACAACTGGAAAAAACAGAAAATATTTGACTACCATAACAAATTCTGAGAGCAAAAATATACAATCACTGTAAACCCCAGCATAGCAATGAGGATAAATACACTTCTGGAAAGATGTATTCAAAAAAGAAAAAATTCCAGACACTTCTTTGTTTAAAAAAAGATAACAGTACATAAGAAAAATTAAAATCAAAATATCATAAATTTTAAGACTGGCAAAATAATATAGTAGAAGTAATAACTCAGAGGCTGAGTTACAAAACATTTCAGGATGTTTCACAAAGGCTTTGTCTGGCCATGCTGACTGCACAGGCAGCAGTCAGAAAAGGAGTGCTGCTCCACCTGAGGGTTTAGGCTGGCTGCTGGCACAGCACAGCCACACTCCTGGAACCACTGTCTTCAATGCATCACTACTTTGGACACTCAGTTTTGTTTTTCAGCAGTTCTGATCAAAATACTGGATTCTGAACTGTTCCATGCATCTTTGCAAGACTGTCCTGCTGCCTCAGGGTGAAGAGGTAAACACACTCATGCCTGTGTGAAAGGGATGGAGTAGGTTCTTAGGTCCTTTCTCATTTCACCTAAGCATTGCAATGACAACAGCATGGGTTAAAATGACTGGCAACTGTACTGCATTCACCTCTTTTAAATGAATGAAGACTAACACGAAACATAAGCCAACAAACACCATTGTTAAAAAAGACTCTAAAATCCATGATTGCAGACAAATCTAAAAAATATTTATCTTTGGTTCTTTGGATATGGCCTTTTACTAAGCTCTTCCAGAATACCAGACTTGGTGATTGTGTATGTTCATTCACCAACGATTAAATATTTCAGCTAGTTCTATAAAATATGAGGAATAAAACTCTCCTACAGTTGGGGTCTACCAAGCGATAGAAAATATTCTGAAAAATCTACATGTATTTAGTTTGGTAGCATTTTCACTCAAAATTAGCTCAGCATAATAAAATTCAAATGTAGCAGGGTTTAATCCACACCACTACTTTATTAAAATTTTCTAGGGAGTCACCAAGTGTCCACAGAACGCAATGAAACAACAATAATGTAGACAACTCTTCACAATACCTGTTCTCCAGCCTTGAAATCTTGAAGCGCTACACATTCACACCGGTCATCTTCCAAATTGTAGCCTGTAGTGATCTATCCAGGAAAAGAGTGACAAAAGCACCTTTAGCATTTTGTATTTCTCTTTCCCACCACTGACAAATTTTCCTATTGGAAATAAATATTAACAATAGGAACTTCACACATTTCTTCCTCAGCACAATAGAATACAGCTGATAGTGATTGCTTTACGGTTCCTGAGCAATGTCTTTTTTAAAAAAAATCTCTGCAATAAAGAAGTCTAATGGAGGAAAGAACCTACCTGAAGTGAACAGAAAGCTCTGAGGAAAGTACCCTCCACAGAGCACAGACAAAGTACCATGCTAAAGCTGGCAGCTTGTTATAAAGTTCTGGAGCTTTCAGTCACTCCCATGAGGCCCAAGGGAGCAAGGCACTGACAGCTCTATATGCTGTGCTTTATCCTTCAACTGCCAACACATTTTTGATCTCTCAATGAAAAAGGATTAGATAACTGTGCATCTTTAGGGGATACAATCTTCAGAGAATTATAATTTACTTGAAAATAATCCCTTTATCTAAAAGTTAAGTAATACTCTTAAAACGCTAAAAGGATTTTTGTGATGGTAGCTGGCAATGGAAGAGGATAAACTCTCTTGACAAACCTGTACTTCCCCAAAAACAATTACTAAACTGTGAAGGGGTCACACTAACAAGTAAAGCTATTCTAAATGTGAAATATTTTTATAAAGTGTCAAACAGCATGTTCTTGAATAGTATGACCAGAGATGCAGCCACAGAATGGAACATAAGCTGCTGAAAAATCAGAAAGCAACTTTTACAGTAGGTAGTCTGAGTTCAGTACTGACAGAAGTAACTTATGGAAAAATATGCTCTGGGCCTGGGGAAAAGCCTAGAAGAAGCCAAATATTCTCTCTCAGCCTTCGAAAATGAAAGCATACTGTTTTGTAAGCTGACTGACATGAGTTGCAGCATACCCTGATTCCCATCTTGGATTGGAGCTCATCTAAAGCCAGAACTCCTTCAGATTATTTCAAAACTTTGGTTGATGGCTTACACATTAATAGTTTTGCACTGCTTGCACCATTAAATGTGCATTTGTCAGCCAAAACAGTGCTTTCAAATGGAGCAAATCCAAAATGTCAGCCCCGAGCATGGGCAGCCTGGCCCTGCAGACACTTGCAGAAACCTCCCCTGTGCAGACGCCTCACTGCAGGTCTATTTAACAGGTTTGTGACATGTGGAGATCAGCAAAGAACATGAGAGTGCTGCAATACAGCCTACTGAGAAACACAGGCTGCAGTACTCCTGTGCATTTTTTCATTTGGACCACACAATTTTAATTAACAGTGTCAGTTTAGAAAGTTATCCTACCCTGAACTGCAGGTTACAAATGCTAGAGGACGACAAATTACCTTCCTACTTCAAATAGTCATCTTATGAAAAACTGTACCATTCATCCAAAAAAAGAAATTCTTAACCTGTCCTGAAATTCTCTTAGTGTGTAAACTCAGTGAAATGGCTCTGAATACGAAATGTCCACTCCAAACCCTTGAAATTCTAGTGCAACAGGAGGCTTTCACAGACTGGGGAAATTCCAATATATTAAGAGGAGGATTCTGTCAGTTTAAGCATGCCTCACTAGAGTACTGATCTTTCTTGTAAATTTTTATTTTTGCTTTTAAAAAAACAACCAAAACAACACACAAACCCCAGCAGCACTTCTGAAAGACTTTTCTATAAAGCATAATGGAGTGCTAGACTCCTATTTCCTCTTTCTTTTAATAGCAGTCACGTAAGAGAATTAACAGGGTGTTTACTTCTCTTCCCACATGATAGCTGACAAATTGCATCCCTTCAGTTTTATTTCTGAAGCAGACTGATACATGAATTTCAAGTTGTGTATAAAGAATGCAATAGTCTGCTTGGTCAGTGATTAAGAATGGACCCAGCCCAACAGGCAGAATGTAGCTTATTCAAAGCTCTGTCAGAACTGGTAATCAACCTCTGACTGTCAAAATACAATCCCGCTAAAGAATAACAATGAGAAATGCATGAAGACAACCACTTTGAAATAGTTCTTAGAGGCAGGTTGATCTAATTAATAGTGTCAGAAGCAAGAAAACGCTGGATGGACCTAGCTCCAGTTAAAATCCAAAGAACATTTTATTATCTACCTCATGGAAAGGGGCCCTGTGGAATAAAGCAAGAACAGGGACATAATATGGTAGTTGATTGACCTGAGAAGCATTTCAGCACTACATTTGGAATAAACTAGACAGGGGTGCATTCAATGTCATCTTTTGTTTCTTATTTTCCTGCAATGAACAACAGTTCCCTTCATATATTTTAAAAGGATTGTGCTATGATTAGAGCAGAGCCCACTCTAACCTCACTCTACAATAATATGAACTACAATACAGGCACCTTACAGTGAGCAGTCACCACCCCCCTCCCCATTTCTAATAGTACAAGGCAACTAGAATACAACAGAAAGAGCTTTAGTAGCTTTTCTTAGCCCATTACCAATATTACAGTTTTTTATCCTTTCTGAATTTATATCCATTTAAATTATTTCCTGTAGAAATATAAAATAAATGACAGAAATTTTTACATATATACAAAATATTTAAGTTCAGCACAACCCCCTTTGCCCTTTAGGATATACTTCAACATAAAAAAAATGTTTCCAGTCCTGATATACTACTGCATTAGGAGGCTGGCTCCATATCAAACCCACTGTTAAACAGCATAATAAAAATAAAAATTACTTTATCAATTTAAATAGAAGTTTGAATGAGTAAAACAACATAAATGCTGCTCTTTAAATATATGCTGCTTAAATTTTCCCTCACAGAACCTTGATTCTCTTCCTCTTTATTCTAATCCCAACTTTGAAGGCATTCATTAAGAGTTGTCTAATGAATACAGACAAGACTTTGCAAAAGCATCTGAAAGAGATGCCCAGCAGGAAAAAGGTACAGGAAGTACTGATGCTTGCAGCTATGACTTATATTACAAAAATACACATTTCTGAATTTTAAGCGGTTTTCTTTATACTGAAGACTCTCATATGAACTTTATTACTAAATCAAAGCTGTAAGAATGCAAAACAAATAGGCAAAGGCAAGAATCACTGTTAAAAAACAGCATGTAATCACCTTGCAATAAGGAAAAATAAATAAATAACGAACCCCAAACACTTCCAACTTCGTAACCTAGCCTATGGAGCTCTAATTGATACAGTCATAGTAACACTAAATTAGCTAAATGTCAAGTGAAAAACAACTTGCTTTACAGTTTGTTCATTTAAAACAGACCTTTTTTTTAGCAAAGCACTAACACAGAGCTGTCCTAACACTCAGGTCAAACCCCCCACAAAAGAACCAGATCACTTGAATAGTATGGTCATATCCAGGGCTTACAATAAACAATATCTACTGGAAACACACGTAGGGGGTATGACTTTTGAAGTGTACATGATGCATGACTAAATAACATTGATAAACCAGCCTCTCTGGGTTTCCATTTCCTCACCTCAGCATTAACCAGTCTGTTAATGAAATCGGGAATCATCCCCTGAACTAGCGCACGTAATCCAAAATGTCAGCAGGTCTGACTTTCTATATACATATGTCACCTTTTAAATGTTTAATATGCCCTAAAGTAGTATTTTTGCATTTTGTTTTTTTGATGTAGTAACAGATGTACTGTTTTTGTTGAACTAGGCTTTGTTCTTGTTGTTGCTGTCTCTATAACAAGGCTCTTTGGGCACAGTTAGGAGAGCAGGCAGTATTTCTTAGCTGCAAATCTCTAACCACTTTCCCTAGTGGTAGCTACAAGAGGCAACCTCCATCAGTGCCTGCTTTCTGTTCTCAGAACAAATTTGTCCAGTACTGTGCATCTTTTTCAGCCCACCAGAAACAAAGCTCCATGTCAAGAGACTATTCAGACCTGTCTGGACAAAATGTAAATGAAAACTTTTAAAAGTACATTATATGTACTAACTTTACACAAGTATCAAATCACTTGTAAAGTTTTCTCTAGATGAAGAAAGCTCTCCCTGAAAAGCTATCATAAGATATTTGAGAAACTGACAAACATTTCTTTCAGATGTTAGCTTTTTAGGGTCTCTTGGGGAGATAACATACCTGTGTTAAGAAGCATAATGGAAAGTGTTACTAAACTGTTGTATAAGCAGTTAAAAGGCTTAATACTTAAGCTGTAAAGTCTCAGCAACACTGAAGAAATCCTTACCAGTCCATTAGTATGATTACACATGTCCCATAAAGGTATTAGAGCCAGTGTAACTCTGGAACCATCTTCTGTTGGAATCTGGTTCTGCCGTGTCATAACAGAGGAAACAGCCCATCTGCAAAAGTTAAAAACATGAGATGGTCAAAGTTCAAAGCACTAAAATGCGATTGGTCATAGTCCCACCTGAAGCAATGTTTTAGACTGGGAGTTTCCAAACTTAGTTTCCTTAAAGATCACACTGACTATAGGAACAGTAGAAGGCAATATCACTTGCAGGAGAAGCAGCAGCTCCCATGTTTCCAAGACACTCACACAGGACAAATACCAAACTGGGATTGTGACCTCTCTTCTGCTTGCAAGAGAATCTTCACACCTTTCATTGGCTGCATTCTTCAACCAGGATCCACTTCCTATGTCAGCTTCTGCTTCCCAACCCTTCACTGCATACATACCTCACACTACACCTCCCAAACCCAGGGTCACCCGCTCCTGCAGGTTTTCCTGCTGGGCAGCAGGAGCTCTCATCTACATCTCTCTTGTAAGAGCTATTTTTCCCCTCAATCTAAAAATCTTATGTACTGCATGAGCTGGAAACCAGTGCAACTACCTGACACATGCATGATCTTTTGGTAAATGTTTCTCTTCAACTTGCAAGATTTTGATTTAGATCAGTATTGTTAAATTTTCTGCTTAATAGAATTGAGAGGAAAAAACCCACAACATTCCAAACAAATATGCTGGTAAAAACCATGAAGAGAGTATTATGTAGTTCTTTAGCACATGGACATCATTCAAAACTCTTCTAAGTCAGGTTAAGTAAACAAAATGCAAGCTACCTTTTCAAACACAAAAATCTTTAGAAAAGCTTAGAATTTCAGTATTTTCTAGAATTTCATTTTTTTATTTTATACTTAACAAAAAATAATATTAAACACCAGTGGAAAAATGAATCTTAGTTTCACCATGTTCTGGCCTTAATACATATATGTGGTTGCGGGTTTTTTTGAGGGAAAAAAATGTCACCAGGAGAAGGTCAAATAATTTTAATTCCCAGACTCCACCACTGATGTGTAGTTTAATATACAGAATTAGACTTCCTGAAGGATTTCTTCAGAAGGACTAGACTGCTAAGAAAGACAGTGGCAAACTGAAATCTACCTAATTTCTAAAAGGAAAGTTAAAATTAAATTGTGGATAATTCTGATATACAAACACTCCTTGAAAGACAGTAACAATATGCTTCTTGTTAATTGTTGTCATTTGTCTGAAAATTTTAGACCACTTCACCTGTAAGTTGATGTGTTTCTCAGTGACCCTTTAAGTGAAGGAGGTGTGCTTTGGAAATCCCACTTTCACAGCCTTACCCACGTGTACAACTAGGCTAGAAAATCCCTCATGAATACCTTTTATTCATACTATTTTAATAATTTAACAGAATTAAAGCTCTCATTATCTTAATTATTATTCTTTTTATCTTAGTTCTGTCACCTCTTATAGCACCTCCAAGTGACACTCATGCTTTATGCGTACAACTTCCGCTCTCCAGCTCTCCTGTTCAGCACCAGCAGCTCTAGATATTAACTTTTGCTAGTATGTGCTGGTAAAACCTTTTATGAAAAAAGAAAGAAATTTTAAAAAATTCCCCAAACCCTAAAACTCCTGCCACGTCAACTGAATTATTTTCTTAAGAAACAAGGAATAACCTTAGTAATTTGACTGTGTGTGCCAGTTGGCTAAACTAACTGCTTATAATGAATGACTATTGCTTTGTAACAATTAAAATCTGCATATTTATTTCACTTTCTTCTTCATTAAGAAAGTGTATTAGTATCAAATCCTACAAGTAACATTTCAGTAACAATAGGGCTTTCCCACCAATGAAGAATTCCAGGGCCCCATAGTTTACCATAGTAAAACCAGAAAAGAAACAAAGAAAAAAAAAATTAAAAGACAGACCAACCTGTAGTCGTCATAGGTGAAAGAATCCTTTAAGGGCAGTTTGCTGGCATTAGGATGGGTCTGCAAAATGTAAGGTGCATAAAAAGAGGAAGAAAAGAGAAATCAGAAATCAGTCAGTAGAATTTCATTATTTAGCTGCCTAACAGATCCTAACAAGAGCCAAATGAAGCAGGAGGCGTCCAGCCGCGCTACAGAGGGATCATCATGCTATTATGCTCTCATACATCACTGTCAACTTAATTTGTTGTGCCCAGCAGCCGCCATAAATCTGTTTCTTCATATTTCAAGACTGGAACCCACAGACATTGTACAAAAATAAAAAAAAAAATTTAAGGTGGACTGAGTATGAGAAGGTAAAACACAATCCAGGCCCTCGATGCACAGTGGGGGAAAGAAATCAGACAATAAGTGTACATTAGCTTTCACCAACTTCCACATTTTCCTCTCCTCTCTGACATCAGTGAGGTATTTAACAAATGCAAGAAATATTATACGAGATTTTCAATTCTTCCTTGATACCTGTAACAGTGTTATTAAGTAGAAGTTGCACTACACCTCTGAAACAAAAGCAGATTAAAATATTTAAACAGCTTTGGTGACAAACACTGATTAGGCAGTATCTACATTAACCCATCTACACACGCTCCTATCTAAAAGTGGAGCTGTGTCATCTGAGAATGCATACTGCAGTTCTCATTTACACGCAAACATTTAATTTCTAAAAGCTTTAAGAAGCTCTGATACCCGTTATTTTTCTGATCAACTAACTTATTTACAGTCTCGAAAATACAGGTAGCTTTAAGCCCACATTCACACATTTCCTTTAGAACTTCGTTCCAATTCAAAAATGGAAAGCCATAGTAGCATAAATTTTAATCTTCAGGTTCAATTAGGTCTCTGAGACGAACTGAAGCAAATGATCAAACGGTTATTTCAGAAGATACAAATGATTTTTTGCATAGCTCTATCTTTGCGATGCTTTTAATGCATGAAGCTCCATGTAGTAGGCAGTTTTTTACTCTTGATGCATTAGCATCACAAGTGCGTGGTAATTTATCATTTCTCACTGTAATGTACTTGCTGGCACTGTGTGCAGGACAGTAGGGGATGAGGTAAAAGTGGCTCAAACCGTAAATCAATTAGAAAACAAAAGCTTGTGCTCAGCGCGCAATTTTAGGCAAATTATATATTACAAAAGACTGCCAATTGGGTGTGAGGTCCCAGGTGGCTGCTCTCCCTCAGCCCCTCCGGTTAACCCTTCCGATGGGCTTTCTCCGGAACACGACTGAAGTTAACAATTCCAGTGCCTCCAGTCCCTCCCCTTACTTTTAATTTTTATTTTTTTTTTCCCAGCACTCTACGTTTCCATACGATTTTCACTCACACGGATGGCACGGTCATTGCATAACGAATCCCTCCGAATTTAATTGTAGCTACACATTGTAGAGTTGCTTGTTCTCACAGAAACATTCAGCACAACCCCAGGACTGAACCCAAACCGGGACATTTCAGGGCCCCTCCGCTGCTGGACAGTCCGGACAGAGGCAAGAAGTAAATGCAGAACCTCAGCCCTCAGCCGGAATTAATGATTACAAACAAAAACCTCCCTGTAGTTTTCATTTACGACACTCTAATTTCAACTCTTATTGCTCGTGTTATTAATGTATTTTGCAGCAGCTTGATAAATTAAGCAGGGAAAGGCAGCACCAACACTACGAGTACCATCCCCTCGAGTTTCCCTTTACAGCATTTCCCTCCGGCCCGTGGCGACCGGTGTGAGGAGTCGGGTCTCAGTGTGCGCCTCATGTTCACAGGCGGCATTTGGCCCGCAGCCCCCGGAGCCCCGTGGGCAGCCCCTGCCCGTGCCCGGGGGCTCGGCCCCGCTCC
>VWZU01011315.1:99657-142627 GCA_013397095.1 Sterrhoptilus dennistouni
AAAAAAAAAAAAAGGAAACTTCCAAACATTTTTTTTCATTCTGTGAAGCAGTAATATCCAGAGGTTCACGTCTCATGTTTAATGCCTCACAAACAAGCAACAGTGCTGATGTGCCATAGGGGCCTCTGCGTTATTAATTTCTCCATTACACTTTTAGATGGATATCACAAGGTAATGATTCTCAAGTTCCAAAAAGTAGATGCTAAAGGACTCCCACTTCGACGGCTTGTTTCATTCGAATGGCATGAAGGCTGCAGTGGAATAGGTGGTGTGTCCTTCCAGCTAAGGAGCCATCACAACCTTCACTGTGCTTTCCAGCCTAGGGGCATTCACCTCTGTCAGAGTGGCTAGACTTCTGAAGACAGTAACCCTTTTCCCTATTCAATCACAAAATGCTAAAGCTCATTTATCAGAGCTCCTAATCTTAATGGGGAATTTCCATTTAAATTGGCTTATCATTTGCTTGTTTACCAAGTGATGCAAAGAACAAGTCCAATTACTGTAACACACAATACAATGTCTGAGTAGAAGGAAAAATTAAAGTTTACTTAGTGTTAAATTTGTTCACATCTACACTACTAGATTTCTTGAAAAGAGCTGATGTATTATTATGTGAAGTCATATTGCCCAGTGTATTCCTTTGTGCTATTAACCCTTGTATAATCCAAGTAAGAAAAAAATATTTTAATCACTAGACGTGATCAAAAGTTATTTTTTTTTAAAAAAGAGACCATCTCTAAGCTGAGATAAACTGACCATCAGACCCATCTACTACTCCCCTGTAATACATAGCCAAAAAAGGTTTTTAAAAAATCCTTGGTTTTGTTGGTTTCCTGAGTTTGTAGACAAAGAGATGGTTGGACTTCTGTGACAACTATTTCAAGTACTCACAAGTCCAAGACAAATTTGTGGGCAATCACTGCATTGATATCACTGAATCAGATTTCAATAATCTCAGAAACCTCTTGTATCCCCATTCAAGTGGAAACAGCTCCGCTTCTACCCCAGGAAATGATCATAGCTGGTGCTAAGAGTATACTGAGGCCATCCCTGCACTCCCTTCAGAGCCCCCAAAACACTCCAGGTGCTTGAAACAGTTAAAGCCAAAACCACTTTAAGCTTCCACCGTGTTAGCTTTCATTCCTTTGAACATAAACCCCAAGGGTTAGTTGCTTTTGACCAAACAATTTTTTCCTCTTCTTCTTTGCAGATCCTTCCCTCTTTCCACTGCACTCATTAACATGGGGAGATTTCATTATGAGCCTTAGTGGATGTTATTTGATGGTTTCAGGCCAATGTGTAGGTGTACAAAAACACAAACACACACACATTCAGGGCCAGAAGCAGGCAGATCTGTCAGCATTTGCTGGTTACTCTCCCTTTCCCAGCTCTGGAAATCCTTTGAAGCAGCAGCCTTGAAGAGAAACTCCTCTCTGTGGAGCTGCTGAGGCTTTAACTGCCCTAAAGCTAAGTAAAATAAAGAATTCAGAATGGAGGATCCTAGTGATCTACAGGGAAACAAGAATTCACTTTTTCCATTGGACATATGCTGCCTAACCTAATGAGGGAAGCCAGTTCACTGTACAAGACAGGAGACAAAGCTGAGATTATTTTACTTTGGAACAATAGTTTATAACTACAGCGGCATGCTATGCAATTTTCAAACAGCCCAATTCATGAAGTGCTAGGAAGAACGTTCATAAACTTGTGCCATTATATGACCTTCCTAACAAAAAAAAATTAAAAATAATTCTACTTTGTAAAACCTAATAGAATGAATCTTAATATAAAAAAAAAAGAGTACCACAGGATTGAAACTTCTTAAATCTAACTAATATTATCACTTAATTCTTTATGCCAGCAATTTTTATTTACTTTCTGCCAATATACACAAGAAAGCACTGTTCCAGACTATTACGGGATTCATGCAGTGGAAGCAAAGTGGAATGACTCCTTCTGGTGCAATGGAATTTAACTGCACAGTCCCCCTTTCTGTACCTTCTACCTGAAAAATTGTTCTTTGTTAATGAGACAGCAGTGGCACAACAGACAACTCAAACCATTAACTATTAACTCAAGGGTCTGAAGGACTGACAACCCACTTCACATGCAACGTGGATGTTACTGTTTGGTAGACAGAGTACACAGAAACTACTCTGAACTGACTGCAACTGAGTACCCCTCCTCCAATCCTGTGCCATCTCCTTTTTTAAATAGAGACAAGACAGCCATGGACTCCTTAATATCCACTTCTTACTCCATTTCAGAATATTACTAATTCTGTATGTTTGAATGAATACATACACAATTCTAAAATACTAATCTTTCCCAAAACAGAAGACACTCAGATACAGTATTTAAATAAGTGACCAAGTTTTCTACACCTTTTTTTGTACTTTCACAAAATCACTTAGAGCTGAGTGTAGCCCCATTAAGGGCTGAAGTGGGAGAAGCTGGGCTGAGATTAGAGGTGTTTTGCAATGAGACAACCACCCGAGCGCCTCCCAAAGCAGTTCACATAACAGAAAGACGCATGAGCTCCATTATCTCCTGTGGTAAATCTCCTTGCAAAATATGAGTTTACTGTTCATGTTGAGCCTTAGATTTATAGGTCCATTCTGCAGTATTTCATTCACACAGGTACAGTAAGATAGCTACAAAACCCCAGCTTCCTTGCAAGGGTCCATGTTTGCATACCATGACACATCATTTACTCTATAGGCTCTTCCCAAGGTACAAAGTTTACCTTGAGCATTTTTCATTTCAGGAAACATTTTATCTTGTTAATTTCAGGAGCTGGACTTTGGTGATCCTTGTGGGTCCCTTCCAGCTCTGGATACTTCATGATTCTGTTTAGAGCAGCACACTGGCACTATGTTCATGCACAAATTTATCCCACAACTCTACTACTAGTGAACTCCAGTATGTGTGATGGAAACCCTGAGGTGAACTGCTTTGAAAGGACAGAAACAGTATTTCCAATTTCCAGTATTTCCAACAATCACTCCTCAACCAAAGAGTTTGCTAACAAGCATTAATATTATGCAGTATGGCGAAAGTTTTGTTACCTGTGAATCAACTACTCAAGTTTCCCAATAAATCCTACCAGGAGCCACTTAGGTGGAAGCTTGGATCATGATCACCTCATAACCAAGCTTCCACAGGCCGTAGTAAGTCCTGGAACTAAAGGTACATATCCAAAACTAAAACTTACCATTTCCTCTTCAACCCACATTCAAACAATAGTACAAGAAAATAAACTTTGGTTTACTTAGCAACATATCAATGTCCTACTGTGTGGAGTATTAGCATTGGGTCTGACTGAAGAGGATAATCCACTTTGTAATTTAGTTAAATTACTAATTTTAACAAAGATAAGTACCCTGTATAATTTTGCAGTGCTTAAAGAATACATCCTTTGAGTATTCCGCTCTAAGAAACGTCAGCTTGTTATAATATTTTAAATTTATGGAACATTTGTAACTGCTGTTATATCAGGAAAAATATTAAATCTGCACAATAAGTACAAACTTTATATGAGAAAGTATACTTGTAAGTGCATGATTATCTCCTGATGTCTGCTGAGGCACTCACTTCCACAAAAGACACAGACAACATCCCTGGGGATAGACTCAAATGTCCCACAAAGTGCAACTCAGTTAAAAAAAAAAGGCTACTAACAGAAAAGCAAACAAAAAACTGTCTCCACTCTATTGGCTGTAAAAAGAGATGCTTATCTGCATTCTCAACCAGGAGAGTGATTGAGAACCCCATCTTCAAAAAAATGCCTTAAAAGCCCACACTACTAACAAGAGAATGTATTATTCCTCCCAAATGTGGCTTAAACTATGCAGAAACAAATTTTGTTTTGCACTGGCACATACACTTTGAAGTACATCACTGCTTCTCTAGAGGAAAGCAGCCGTTTAGGCCACTATAGGAGAATCCATTCAGAATATGAAATAAATTAAAACCTGCTGATTAGGAGATCTTAACAATGTCTGTACGATGAAAGATAACATCTATATCCAAAATGAAAGATATGTTTTATCCTGTCTGTCCTCCAACTCTGAATCATTTTGACTGTGAGAAATACCAGACACCAAGCAGGACATGCCTGTATTTCCATCTAGGCCAGCACGGTCCAACTGGTGCCCGTCGTCTGAATCTGGACCACAGGATGCCTCCATATGGCCTGCCACCTTTTCCTTGGAGGAGATAGGGAACAGCTGTTTGAGGAGCAAACGCTGCCTGAACAGCCAAACACCTCCTCCTGTGTCTGGCTGGCTCAAAGCCCAGAGCTGTCGCCGTGTTCCTGTGGAAGGCAAGGAAGGAACGGGGGAAGAAGGCAGCAGAACCTCCCACCCACGCAAGGACTTGAGCTCTTCATCTGCCTGACTCGGACAGACACAACCCAGCCAAGCCTGGAGCTGCTTCTTGCCATGGAGAAGGGCAGCCACAGGAATGGCCCAACAAAGCCCCAGGATCTGCTGTTACTGTCATCATAGCCGGGGGTGGGATATACCAGAAGTGACACAAAAATCAGGAATTTGGCACATGTTTGCAAAGTCTAAACCACCTTACAGTAGATACACTAAGTGGCACAGTACAAGCATACTGTCAATCTTCAATCTGCTGCCAGCAAAACAGATTAATACAATATTTTGGCCTTCACAGAGAAGAAAAATACAGAAAAGCATAAATATATTTCATTATTAACTGCCTATTTATTATTGATCAAGAAGAACAACTTGGGCATTGAAATCCAGACAAAACAAATTAGATAGCAACTCTATTTTTACCTTTGCAACTGCCCACTCAATGCAATTTTAAATCTCTCCTTAAGGTGACATGCATAGTAGACAAGCAAACAAAAGGGAAAGATTTTACAGGGTTTACTACTGTGCCATCTTTCCTCTACCCATTTTTCACAGTGTCACTGACATCATTTCTGAAAAAAAGCTATTTGACTGGTATGCCAATGAGTATAAATCAAGCAGGAAAGAAAACTGAGAATCCTAAAGACCTACCTGGTAGAGAAACAAAACTGAATTCTGTTTCAAATACATTTGCTTTTGACTGCATATTGGTTGAACTCTTTGGAAGCATTAAAATATTCTCAATTACATCAACTTAAAAACAATAAACACCTTCTGATTACTTCAATAAGGTGTTTTTAAAGACAGTATAGTATACTTGTCTGCATTCAACTCAAATATCATTTAGCACACAAAAGTTAAATGGTGGTGTCTTCGAGCCAAGTACAGAGATATCAGATGTTCTACTTCACGCTGACCTGGAAAATCATACACTTATTGGAATAGGAAAGATTAAAAACAACACAGAAAAATAATGTAAGAGCAGCATAAGTCATAAAGCATCATCGCAACTTCAAAAACTGGTGTAAAAATTATGCTAGAGATGTGAAATCTCACCTAATTTATCCAATATTGCAGAGTCACATTTGATAACAGATTTTAAAGATGCTGTAACATTATTTTGAAATCTAGAACTTGATGTGTTAAACATCTGAACTAAAATGATATTCCAGTCCCTAACAGCTAACGACTGGATTTTAGAATTTTATTCACGTAAATCAATTAGTCAAATTTTAAACATATAATATATGAAATTTAGTATCTGATCAAAAAGGATTACAGCATCCAGCAAATTAAGTTCTCTGTCCAGTATTGCACACAAACAGATCAAAATATCTTTGGATAGATTACTGCAAAGCTTGTATTCACAACAGGACTACAACAACACTTTCACAGTGTCCAGATGTCAATGCACCCTAGTCAGAAAACTGTTTGACAGTGTTCCTGTGAAATGCTGGAAGCAAACTAGACTACAGATAATACTTAAAATTATTAACAACTTCTACCAAAGAGATTCTATTAAAAAAAAATAAATTAAGAGAGTCTGACTCATGGGGCAGCTTCTGCCATCACAGAAGGAAAAGAAAGCACTAGCAAGTATTTGCTCATTAACTTTGCAAAGAAACATAAAACTGAGTCAACGAAAATAAGTTTGCTTGCTAAAATGTTACTTGAATAGGTGACTTTGCTTTCTACATTCAGTTAGAATTTTAGAACTAAACTGATCTCTCTTGTACTAGAGAGCCCAGCACTGGACACAGTACTCTGAATGTGGCCTCACCAGTGCTCAGTAGAGTACAAGGATCACCTCTTTTAACATGCTGCCAACAATCCTAATGCAGCTGAGATGCCATTAGACCTTTTTGATGCAAGGACGCATGGCTGGCTCATGCTCAGCTTGTCCCCCAACATAATAATGGGACTATTTCACTCCAAGTGCAGGACTTTGCACTTCTTGCTAAACATCAATTGGTAGCCCATTTTTCCAGGCTGTCAAAGTCCCTCTGGATGGCACCTTACCAGAAACTGAAGTGAGGTTGACAAGCTTGTAGTTCCCTTGGCCATCTTTCTCTCCTGAGGAGTGACATTTGCTTTCTTCCAGTCCTCAGGAATGTTTCCCAATCATCATGATCACTTAAAGATCACTGAGAGTCATTGAGTTTGCATTGGAAAGGACCATTAAGGGTCACCTAGTCCAACTCCTCACTGTGATGAACAGGAATACCTTCAACTAGATCATGGTTGTTCAGAGCCCCACCTAAGCTGACCTGGAATGTTTCCAGGAACAGGGCATCTACGACCTCTCTGGGCAACCTGTGCCAGTGTTTCACCACTCTTATTGTAAAGAATGCCTTCCTCAGATCTAGTCTAAATCAACTCTCTCTTAGTTCAAAACCACTACCCCTGGTCCCCTTGCAACAAGCCCTGCTAAAAATTTGGTCACCATCTTTCTCACCCCCTTTTAACTACAGAAAGGCTGCTTTAGGGCCTCCCTGGAGCCTTCTCTCTGCCAGGTTGAACAAGGCCAGCTCTCTCAGCATTTCCTCACAGGAGAGGTGCTTCAGCCCTCTGGTTATTTCTGTGGCCACTCTCTGGAATTTCTCCACGTCCTTCCTGTGCTGGGGACCCCAGAGCTGAATGTGGTACTCGAGGTGGGGTCTCATGAGAGCAGGGGGATTGAATCCCCTCTCTCAACCTGCTGGCCACACTGCTTTTGATGCAGCTCAGGATACAACTGGCTTTCTGAGCTGCAAGCGCACATTGCTGGCTCGTTCACCAGCACTCCCAAAGTCCATCTCTGTAGGGCTGTTCTCAATCCCTTCAACCCACAGCTGTATTGATAGCATGAGTAGCCCCAACACAGGTGCAGCACCTTGCACTTTCCCCTGCTGAACTTCATGAGGCCCCCAAGAGCCCACTTCTCAAACTTGTCCAGGCATCTCTGGATGGCATCCCTGTACTTGGGACTCCTGAAGGCCAGTCATACCAGTAAAGGAAGGCATTTGGTACCCTAGATTTTTCATGTTCTATGTCACAGTCCCCCACTCCATCTAGCAGCAGGCCCACATTTCCCCTGGTCCTCCTTTGGTCACCTATGTCCATATAGAAACCCTTTTGGTCACCTTTGATATCCCTTGCAAGATGCAACTACTGCTGGGCTTTAGCTTTCCTAACCACACCCCTGCATGACTGGACAATGTCTCCATATTCCTTCCAGGTTACCTGTCCCTGCTTTCACTTTCTCTATGCTTCCTTTTAATGTCTGAGTTTTTTCCAGGAGTTCCTTGTTGATTTGTGAAGGCCTCCTGGCACTTTTTGCTGACTTCCTGCTTTTGGGATGAACTGCTCCTGAACTTAGAGGAAGTCATCTATAAATACTAACCACTTTTTCTTTCTTGGATCCTGCTTCTTTCCAAAGCCTTATCCCACTGGACTCTTCCAAGCAGATCCATGAAGCAGCCAATACTGCTCTCCTTAAGTGCAGCACTGTGACGTTGCCGTTTGCACTGTTTTCACCTCCCAGGATCATGAAATCCACCACCTCATGATCATTACAGCCAAGGCTGTCTTCAACCTTTGCATCTCCAACAAATCCTTCCTTTTTTGTATGAGGCCCATGAATGCAAGCAGCACCTCTCCTCATTGGCCCCTCTATTGCTTCAGTGAGGAAGAAGCTCTTCACAAACCCCTGGACTGCTTATGCCCTGCTGTGTTTTTCCTTTAACAGATACTGGAGTGAAGTCCCCCATGAGGACCAGGCCCTGCAAATATGAGGCTATTTTCAGCTATCTCTAGAAGGCCTCATTCACTTCTTCCTTCCTCCTGATCAGGCAGCCTCCTAGCAGAGGCACACTACAATGTCAACCATATTGGTTGAGGTTCACTTTTTTTTTTTTTTTTTTTCCCTTTCCAGACAGATAACTTGCTGGTGCTCTTCAGGAAAAAAAAAAAAAAAAAAAAAAAAAAGTGGTCCCTCAGTGGTCCAAAGACTACAGGCAGAAAACACTGTCTAAATCAATGCCAAAATGCCATCCTGGACAGTTCCACAAAACTGGTGTTTTTTCCAGCACAAGAGGCAGCTACATACAGATACTACTTACTCACAGAGTGACACTGAATGCATACACCATGGCAAAAACTATGGTCAGCTAATGAGCTCTGCTGGGTTTGGATCTTACCACTTAAAAGATTTTAAAACTCAACTGAAGTTATAAAATTGTCTTTTATTTAGGCAGGTAGTAACAGCTTTTACTACAGCTGGGGAAAAGATACAACACTGCTTCAAACCCATCATGTTCAAAATGTAAATAGTTTGGACACTTCCACCTTCTCTAAGTGCATTCTTTGTCTTCATATCTTGTTTTGATTCACAAAAACTTCTCTGTAGCTGACTACAAACAGGCATAGAGATGCACCTGAAAATCGAACACAAAGACCACTGCATATTCTTTTACAAAAACTTCAAACTTGCCTGTATTTTCTTTAGGAATATAATATTGCTGTGACTGTCTGTAAACTATATGGCTCCCTCTTGTGTCTATTATACTACATTTCAGTGGACAAAAAAATGTTTAACATTAAGCCATAAATATTTGGGCTTTGTTCACAGTTCTGCAGACTTACAGTACTCATAAATGTTAAAAAAGCCACAGACATACCTTCCTTTCTCTTCCCCTGAGAAGAGAAAAGCCTGCAGCTTACAGAATTTCTCTTTGGAACAAACTATAAACAAAAAATCTTGCAAACTACAAGTCTGTAGCAATGAAAGTAGTTCTTTTGACCATTCCCTGTATTTTGCAGAGGCCAAAGGCACCATTAAAATACATCTGCAACAACTTTTAACTGTTTTTTAGTTATCAAATTACATATGTTTAGAGAGGTGTCAGTGTGGTTTATAGAGCCTGGCTAACATGTTCAAGAGTTTATTTTTGTCTGCTCAACATCCCACCTGTTCCTGCTTATCAAACCAGACTACAGTTTAGCTTCCAACAGCTGCAAAATTCATAAATCTGCCCATTCTTCATGTGTAGCCAGACTAAGCACTTGGAGAAAGAGTCAGAACTGCAGCAGTCACCCTTATGGAGAAGCTAAGGAAATAAAACAGACCAGCACTTCTCAAACCATGTTTGAAACGGCACACCTATTAGAAGCCAAATTATTTTAAAAGCAGTCTGGCAATCCTATTTGGAAAGAAAAATAAGCATTTGAAGAACAGGACCTGTCAATCCTTTTATTCCCCCGCCATTCGAAATATTTTGTAGACTAAAAATGTCAAAATCAAGATATTTTGCCTGCACAAAGTAGTCCCTTTTTTAGTATCACCCAACAGCAAAAAAACCCGAGCTTTTATTTCAAGATGCTGCTAGCACTAATTCCTGCAGTAGAACAACTATCAATAAAGTAAACATAGTTTTAAGATTTTTGTATTACAAAAAATGTATTTGTACTTTAAAAATATACTTTAAAAGGTATTTGTACTTTTAAAAATATTAGTCTGCATACTGAGAGCAATATGAAAATCCTGGTCACACAGGACAGCTTTCATTAAAACACTAAAGCAGTAGCAGTACTGAATGAAACGATGGTATACAAAAATCTAAAAAACCTCACTTCATCAAGCTTGCAGAGTACACTGCCTTTCATAGATAAGTGGGTTTGCTTTGCTTTTTTCATTTATATGACAAATTTTTCTCTCGCTGTTTCTTCCCTTTTCCATCTGCTCATGAATTACCCTTAGCATTAGTATTTTGTGGGTCAATTTTGTTCACAAAATTATATGAGTACATGCAAGCTGATACTAAAATTAATTTCAGCTTTTATGAATAAGGAAAATGGTACTTTGTTTAGGGAAGAAACACTTTTTCTCTATGAACTTTTTTCCTCCACCATTTCATATATTACAAGCTCTTATTTTTGAGAACAGAAACAGAAATCAAAAATTTTTACTTTTCCGTAAGTTTTCATCAAAAACATTAATAATAGCAGCCCGATACATACAGTTTGCATTACTAGAGCCAACTGAATTTATTTAACTTTCTAATGTGAATAGTAGTATTTGCTGAATAGTAGCAAAGAAACATTCACCTGAAATTGTGGTTACATGGCAGTGCTGAAGTAAGGCACCAAACAACCAGAAACCATATAAAATTTAACTAATATTTATTACCTCTCATTCTACAAAGTAAATAAAACAAATTATTCCTACCTGATCTACCTTCATGCTCATGCTCAACAATGTGAAACAACAGCTATAAAACAAGATATATATAACAAGAACACATGACAAGTAATAAAAGCATTTGTCAGGAAAACAAAACAAAAAACCCCCACCTAGTTTTCTGACCATTCTGCATTCCAGGATTTTTTAAATTTTATTTTTAATTAATGTTGCAGTCACATAACCTCTCATATAATATTACTAGTGCAGGATTAGTCAGTGAAAATGATGGAACTGGTCATAGTGATAGTTCAGCTGATTCAGATGATTCAGTTCTGAAAAGAACTGCAAGAGCAAGAATAGCAGCTAGAAAAATTGGATCATGTTCCACAATATTCTGCTAATGACTTGTTAAAAACAGTAGACCTTTATAGGGTGAAAAAATTATCTAAAGCACAACATTTAGAAGCTCAGTTTGATCAGGAAGCATATTTTGAGAAACTAAGTGAAGTCTGGAAGGCCAAGTGTGGACTGGCAGTCTAGGATAGGACACAGAAAGAAAAAAGAGTTGGCTGAACTATCATTTCCTGAATTGTGACACCTGGAAGGAGGAATTCAGTTCCCTCTGATATTAAAGCCACTTTTTCTAGCTTATTCTCTTGTCCATCTGATTTGGCTTTCACTGATCATTTTCAACTACTTCAGTTTCCAAAATGTCTCCCTCTGCTCCTTATACTCCGCAAACTGAATTTGTGTTTGACACATACTCAGTTCTTAGAACACAAATATCTACACAAAATAATGTAACTTTTGTTGAATTAAAACAGTTGATAGAAAAGCTTTGGAGCTCTGGTAAAGGAGAGTAGAATTGCCTTGTGTCTTCTGACCTCACCCATGGCCAAAACCATGGTCTCTAGATCACACATTTGGGGAGATTCAGTACACAAAGCCATACTTTTTTTTTATATATACAGATTGTGCCACAAAAAGCTTTGGATGTTTGGACATTGAGCACTACCTTGAAAACAGCACATCAACATTCATTTACAACATTTTATCAAGACATTAATCAGAATAACAGAGTTCTGTTAGAAACTCGGCGTAAATCATTACTTCAGAACACAATGAAAAGTTCACCCATCTCAAGCCTCTCCATACCCTATCTGTTACCAGATGGGTTTATCTTGGTATTTGAAAGCAATCAAAATAATTATGCTAAATAGAACAGAAAACAACAGTTAATCCACGTTCATTGGAAATACAACATATGCTTTGGTTTTATTCTGTCAATTAACAATTATAATTTTACTTTGTTAAGTGTAAACTATACATTTTTCAAAGAATCATAGAGGCATAGGTTGTAGACCTCTGGAGGTCATGCAGTAAAGTTTTCAACCTACAAACTTCTAGAGACTGGCTAACAGTAGCAAGATGAAAGCAGTGACTGGATCATTCCTTATCTCCTTTTCCCCACAACAAACAAGTCCAGCTCCCTTTGTGTCCCATACAGATAAAGGGCTGAAGCAAATGACACATTAATAGCCCTCCTTTGGTCCCATTCCAGTTTGTCAACAAGATTCCATTTTGTCAACATGTCTTTTGCACTGGTGGGCCCAAAATTTTAGTGTTCCAGATGAAGTCTCACCCATTTTAAACAAAGAGCAGTAATCAACCAACTTCTCTTAGCCATCTAAGTACATTTTTATATATCCACAAGCCTACTGAACTGCAAAATTTCAATAGCAGTTCAAAAATACAGCAGGAAATTGCTTTAATGATTCAGATTTTTAAGGGCAATATGGCTATACTATTATTCAGCATCACTGTTTTCACACCTTCCACAATGAGGATCACGAGAACAACATGTATATACTATATTTGAGATTCTTACCTGAATGACTTTGTAGAAATAGGCATACTGTCGAGCTGTATTTTTATATTGGCTAAAAACATCGTGGATGGCCTGAGTTGATTGAAGATACTGTACTTCATCTTCTTCAAAATAGAGAGGAGTATCATATTCACTGGGGAGAGTCTGGATGTAGGGCAGCCAGAAGGAGTTGGGGTTGGCTCGCTCACAAAGGAGATGGAATGCCAATGTTATATTGCCCATGGCTTGAAGAATTCGATCTTGAGAATACAGGGATCCTGAATTAACCATGAAAGGTGAGGTACTAAATTGATTCTCCATGGAAAATATTATCCTAGACTGACTTTAAATTAACATGACTAAATAATAGGTAAGGACTTGACAAAAAAAAAATGCTTTTCAGGTTTCTAAAATATTTAGCTGCCTACACTATATTATACTGCAAGTTTTTTGACACAGCAAATGCCTTCTGTACAATAGCATGACAAAACTAGAACAATATTCTCAATACCTCAGAACATTTTATCTCCAAGTATTATACAAGCTACATGATATGTGTTCAAAATAACACACACACTTGTGGAAGATATCCAGTGCACTCAGCCAGAAACTAACCGGGAAATTAAATTCTTTCCACTGACACTTCCAAGTTTCTAAATATTCCAAACCTGATGGCTGGCATGATAAGCAAGCCCTGTAATAAAGAAGATCATCTAAAAAAAGAAAGTCTCCTACTGAAAGATCCCATAAATATTAATTTCTTTCTTAAGAACTTCCTTGAGCTCTTACCTAAGACTGAGTTTTTAGCTGACTCAACCGTCATCAATAGTTTTCTAGGAACCCACAGAAACAATTCTTCAGCCTACAGAAAGGAAAGAAATGCAATAAAGGATCAGTTAACATTTATATGATATGCTGAGTATCTCAAATACGCACCAACTTTAAATTACAAGTTGTTTACATAATGTTTTTTTTAAATCAAAATTATTCTGAATCAAAGTTCTTCCTTCTCTTCCACTGCAAATTCAACAAACAACCTGTGTTTCGTATTGTGGTAAGCAAATGTTTCAATCTGCATTACACAAAGCTGTAAACACAGACACTCAGATACAAAAAAAGCTCTTCCATTTTAGAACTGCTAATATGTACAACACAACCTTAAAGCTACCAGATACATTATATTGCTAAAAATTACATGATCACATACTTTCTCACAGTAGAGTTTTTTCATATTGGCTGGTTTTATTCTAGAAGAACTGTTCAGGATTTCTGTCAATGTATTAACCGTGTGCTAATGAACCTCTTAAATGATTATACTAGGCTCATTTTTTAATAGTCTTTCTACAACAGCTGATTGGTCTTCAAAGCTGTCTCCCACCTACAAAATGGGAATGGAAAGACACAATTTTAAATGCTCACCTTTTAACAGTTAGCTAACTCTGTGTGTGTCTATACTCCTTATCTGATGATAAAAAAATCCCGTACAATTATCACTATTTGGGGATTTTTTAATTTTCACTGGAAAATAGGTATTGCAAACACTTCTTTCTGAGACAAAAAGACCAATTCTTCAAAAGAAGAAACATGAATAAAGAAGAGAAGAGACTAAATAGGTATTGCAAATACCAAATACCTCTTTTTCAGGCAAAATTTTTTTCAGTTCTTTAAAAGGGACATAAAAGAAGAGACTAAATAGTTAGAAAACATGGAATAAAGGGATACATCAGTGTGGTAGAGTACTCTGGTGATTAGGTAAAGAGTACAGGCAACACAGAGGAAAAAAAGATTGATTAAAAATTCATAGTACTATCAATAGTCATCTAAAATAATACTCAATTTTATCAATAATGTTATTCTCAAGTACAGAGAGATTCAGTATGTAATGTTTCAGAACAGCATAAGCAGTTAAAAGGGGGAAAAGGGTGAGCATTTCAGAGCTCTGCAGATCCATTCCAAACACAATTTTCTAATCTAAGTCAAATGTTCACATGCTCACCTTTATCTCTCTCGTTGCTTTCAAGCCAAATCCCTCCTCTTCAAAGTTAGCTATTTCAAAACCCTCTGTGGATGCTCCATTTTCAGTTGCCCACTTTATCAATTCAGGGAAATAGTCATCTCTTTTTCCATCAAAGACAACAGACAAACCTATATACACAATTTATTGAAAAACAAATGCAGAAATAAGAGGATCCAGACAGATAAAAAAACTTCAATACAGAAACTCACGTAAAAAGCTACTTCACAGCAGTGCTACTTTGAGGTAGCTGAGTCAGAACTGGTCTCTGTTAAATGTTACTCAATACTATATAAATGTCATGCCCAATTTTCATCAAATTCAATATTGTGTCAAATTGGCTTACCAGTCATCTTAAAAATGCAACTGCCCAAACTGAGCAGTAATGAAACTCTCCTCTTCTTTCCCTTTTAATAAAAGCCAAAATATTTCCAATCTTAATATCAATGATAAATGCAATCACCACAACATGTTGATACAGACAAGGAAGAATTTGAGAGGCAAGCTGTAATTTCATTAATTCAGCACTGCAACTGATGATAAGCAGATCTTGAGTTCTCTCTTTCACATACAAGGCAGTTAGTCTTTTCCTGTAGCATATGGATCTACTAAAATATCTAAGGATAGATCTAAGGATAGATCTAAAATATCTAAGGATTATCCTCCTGACATCACAGAGCCCATCCCAATTTTTAAACTTTGCTTCTCCAACGGCATGTGGTCCATCAGTGAAATCACAAGCTTCATTCATTTTCGCAGTTTTCCTCTTTACTGTGAATTCATTTGAATCTCTCTATAATAGTTCCTGGCTATATTCAGCCAGCTCCTTTTGTACCTCTTCGTCTCTGTGTGTTCTCTTCAACACAAACTTTAGAGTCAGATCACATTAAAAGTGTCCAAAAGCCCCCAGAATGCTCAGGCCATTTCATGAGTGACAAGATGTCATCAGCAAGATGCTTTACATCCAAAGATATTTTGGCTACACACAGGGAATAAAATACATTTTGAGATTAAAATTATTTTAGGGAAGTAGCATTAGTATATTTAAAACATCCCCCTCCTGCCTCCAAATTTTCCATTTAAAGGCCCAGAACTAATCAAATCTGTAGTTAACTTAAAAGTGCAACTATAATTTAAAACTTTCATCTTTGATGATGCAGTATAAAAATTTATTAAGTATTTACAAAGTACTTTTTGGAATATAATGACCTCACAAACCTGGTAAGACTAGTTGCATAGTTTCTATAGACCTTGGTAGGTGTTTATACCGTCCAAGACTTCGCTCTTTTGATTTCCAACTTTGGCTACTGTAGAAGACTACTGGAAGCTTTTAACAGCCAGCTTGTACTTCAGACCATTCTTTAAGCATCTCTGAAATTCTACTTCTGTTCCTCATATACAATGTGGATCAATATTTCCCAAATTTTTCCTAATTAAAAAGAAAACCAGCTCCTTTAAATTATAAGCACCATTGAGGAATGAATTGTTTCTATATGGAACAAAATACAGCTGTACTGATGAAAACTTATATTGAAAAGTAGCTTTATTTAAGATTTTGCTCATGAGTCAAACAAGGAAAATTTTAGAAATTAAAAATACTCAGTTTTCAAATTAAGAGTTTTCTATATTGAAGATCATTCTAGTTCACATTTTGCAACCCTGTGTTCTAGTCAAGAAAAGTATAATAACTCTTGGCAATATATATTAGTATGTACATCTCAGAGCTCCCAACAGGAACTTCCTCTGCTAAATATCTAAAGCCTTTATTAAGTTAGCAAACTCTGAATTATTAACTACTATGTTCCACTAAAAATTGTCTTGAAAGATGCCATACCATTGCTACTCACTAAGTATGAAAAAATGTTACGTGGAAAGACAATTGTATGTCAATAGCAGTGTGGTTAGCAGGTTTTGTAACTTCCAAACAAAAAAAATATGCTCTATTAAGATGATAATTCGATAATTCTACAATCTCTGCCAGCAGCATCTTCCCCATGGATAGTTTAATCTTTCTGGTGCAGAAGAAAGATACAGCAAAGAGGCCAAACTCCAATGCTAACTCTGCTCTTATTAACCTGAATTATGACTTACTTTAACACGTATATTAAATCATAAAAACCTGGATACGTATGAAAAGTTTATAGAAGTTACGGCACAGTTAAAAAATAAACCAAGTTCATGTCTACACAACTACAGAATGCAGTCACTCAAACAGCATCATTTATTCTTCCATACACTCTCTGTCAAAAACTGAGGTTCAGAAGTTTGTTAAGTCCTTTCATGAAGTAAGGTTTTTATGTATCAGTCAAAATATATTAAAAACAGGTGTGAAAGCAAAATTTCAAGCCTCTGAAATATTTGCTTTATCAAGTAACACCATGAACTAGTCAAGCTCCATTTATATGTAGTCTGGCTTTCTTGCTGTTACTGTATAAATACCAGAGAAGAAAGAATTGTTTAGGACTTTTTCAGGTATGTCCAGCCCAAACCTACTCATTACAAGTTTAAAAAATTACTTCTCAGTAATTAAAATACATCAGTCATAAAAGAGGTTAGTTTTACTAAAACTTATATGAAAAGCATTTTTTAGACCTGCCTCCAAATATAACAAAATTAATATTAAGAAAGTGTCATCAACAGCAAGATGTTACAGACCATAACAGAAGAAAACTGGTCTAGGATGAAAAATAAGCATATCTTAAACTTTGGAAAACTGGCAATAAATAAAATAATTTTTAAAAATTAACAGTGATATAATAATAATTTCTTTATTTTGATTATGTGCTTCATTTAGAGCAGATACACTTATTAGCTGATATATTTATTTTGTGCATTTACATATTTTTGCCATCGCTTGATGTCATGATGTTGGATTGTTGAAACTGTTTCAACATCCACTAAAGTCTTGATGTAAAACAGTTACAAATTTAAATTCAGAATGTTCAGATTTACAGAGGCAGAGCTGCAGACCATGCAATCAGGAACCAAGGTAGTCTATTATTCTCTAAGGATTTTTACTTGCAGTCCTTCAGATTGTGATGAGAAAACAATTTCAAGCTCCTTTTTCTACTAATCAGACAGAATTCTCACAGGATCATCTGTTTGTGATAATCACTCAGAATTCTGAGAATTAAAATGGTTAATGCAAGGGGTGAAGCCCACCTGAACATTTCAGAAACACTTGCAGCACGTGTTTCACATTTACCTTTTTGCTTTTTGCGGATTTTCTCCACAAGTGAACGGATCTGTACATATTCTTCCCACTCCTTACCAGGACCTGGGGGAGGACTGCTGCATTCTGGAAATAAAAATGGTTTCTTTAATTAAGTACATAATATAAATATATATATATGCACACACACATATACATATATATTTTAACCTCATAATTATGGTTTCACAGAAAGTTAACAGAATCCCAGTAGTATTTGTCCTTCAAATATGTTTACATGGAAAACAAAACAATCTCCACTGTTATAAATAGCCAATTATATGACAGGTAATTAATTAAGAATTTTGAAATCTTCACAGTATAACTTATTTTATTTTTAATATTCTTTCAGATGTAAGAAATAGAAAATATCTAAAAAGCTTGGAGAAAAAAAAGGTAAGCAACCAGGCCATTAAGGAAATAATACTTCAGATAAGACAAACAACAAAAAAAGTGTCTGTTTTCAATATTTCAAGCAAAGCTCTCTGTTTATATTAGCCTGCTTGCCACCACTCTTGCTGTAATGAAAGCAGATAATAATAGCACAGAGCATACCTTAATTAATTGAGAAATTTGCTGGTACATGCATTTGACCTGCCTAGTCAATACTGTTTTCACAGATGCACAAGTACTGGAGAGACAAGCAAAGGAACACAAAGCCATGCTTTAGCTTTAGATTACATCCATAGTGTCTCTGCCAATATTCTAAATGTCAGTGTGTGGATTTCTTGATCTAAGCCATGTAAATCCAAGTGGACAGCTGAAGATTACCTTGCTCAACTGATTTGAAAAATTTTAGCATTGAATAAAATATGGAAGCTTGACAAAAAGAACAGCTGATACTTGTCTTTGCTTAGCAAATTAGATCTACATTTTATTTTTGGTAGCAAAGCAGAGGCCAAATGTAGCATAAGCATCAAACTGCTTTGCCAACTCCTTGTCTCCTCTTCATGGGCAATGCAAAGAAAAATTTTAATTTTTCTAAGGCAACATTTAGATGTGTCCAGAATATGAAAATCTGGACTTGTGTTTCAAAAAGAACTGTATCACAGCACAGTTAGTAATGACCATAGAAAGAGTCAATAGTATTTTAGCATCATTGTATGAAATTATGCTCTGCTTCTCATATTTACTAGAAATAATGGATGAGTTCCAAGTTCCTCAACAAGTGAAACAATCTTTGGTCTATACACAAGATCTAAGCACTAGGAAAAGATTCCAATAAGCAAAAACAACAAAAAATTTATCTAAGCAACAAAAATATCTGTGCAGTTGAACTGAGTTGTATTATTGCTTCCCACAGTTAATTTCCCTACTCTAGTATCAGTTCAAAGTACCATTCAAGTGATAAATGGAAAAGTGTAGTTCTTTAAGTTCACAAGGAAAACATTTTTGAAATTGAAATTGAAAAGCTTCAATACCAAGTTACCTAGTTGCTTGAATGTCTAACCTCACCCAGTATTTATGCTTGTATTCAGATGAAAAGCCAAATGCTGCCACAAACATGGTCTGTCCAATACATACACATTTAAATAAGCAATAATGGCATAAATTAACAGAGATAGTTTAGCACGTATCTCAGAGAAACTATCTTAAACACTCTAAAATAGCAAGCTTGGCCACTTAGAGAAAAAATACAACTCATTGGCCTCAACAAGAAAATGTTTTTGAATGGTTTGCACATCATCCCTTTTCCCAGAGAGGCATAGAAACAAAACTTACTTTGCAATAACTCATTACTTAGATTCAACATTTCCTTTGGAGATACTGTTGCTGTGGCTCCTGTACTTGACTTCTGAGTTTTTACTCGGCTCTTCTTCCCCATCTTCCAACTAAAACAGATTAAGAAGCACACTGTCATCAATTACCATGAAACAAAACATGAAAAGTATGAATGAACAAGATCTTCTTTCACTAGTCACATAAAAAAGAAAAGAATGAGAAATTATTTCTCGCACACATGTATGTGCAAGTATTCTTTGCATGGCCTGAATGTAAGAGCCATACAGTGCAATCTGAAGCAGTATTTTATGTAGTTGCACATTAATTACTTCAGGGTAATTAGAAACTAGAAATCTTAAGAGAAAAAAAGCAAAATTATTCGACTCACATGCACAATTCATTAGTTGTGAACAAATATTACGGATTCCAAAGTATTCAGCCTATAGAAAATCAGGTTATTTTATCTCATCAGCTGCATGGCCAATAGCAGCTGAATTAGTATTTTGACTGTACGTTACATAGTAATTCAAAATGAATTGTAAATTAAGTATTCCATTTCAAAAGAAAAACAAAATACCATCTGTATAACTTTGCTGCAGCTTCTTGTGATTCAAGGCAACTAGTTAAAGAAAACTTATTTTCAGTTCCCAAAGTAAATGAAACATCATCTTAGGCTGGTATTCCAATATTCAGCGCCCCTTATTCTCATGCAGGCCTTAAATCACACAACACCTCCTGGAACAGCAGTACAGTGAGGTGTAAAATATCCAGGGAATTTCTCACATGCACTGGGAGCAATTTCTGATGCTGGCACTGAACAGGCTGCTAGGGGAGGGGTTGTGCAGGATCTGGTACTTATGAATAAGGAAGAACTGCTCACGCATAGGACAGCCAATTGCCTTGGATGCAGTAATTGTGAAATTGTAGTGTAAGTCTTAAGAAAAGAAAGGAAGGAAGGAAGTGGACTAAAGACTCTGGACTCACTGCAGTAGACAGAGCTGGGACCTGCTCAGGAAATGGTAAGCAGAATGACCTTGGAGGCTACAAACAAGTCCATGACAGCCAGTCATCTTGTTGAACTCTTCTCTGAGCACAAAACAAGCCTTCCCAATATGAAAGAAAAACAGCAGGCCCAGCAGGAGGTCAGCTGACTGCACACAGGACTCCTCACTGACAGAGCTCAAATAAAACAGAAACATAGGTAAAGTGGAAGTGGGGACAGGCAACTGGAGGAGAATATAGATGCACCATCTGGGCAAGCAGAGGATGAAGGAGGGAGGCCAAAGCTTGTTTGGAGCTGATATTGAAGACGAATGTGAAAGGCAAGAGGAAAAGCTTTTACCATGAGCAGAAGACACTCTGGGGAAAGCGTAATTCAGCTGCTAAATCAAGAAGCTACCTAGCGATGAAAAGTACCAAAAAAGTTGAGACACCCAACACTTTGGGCATGGTTGCAGCAAGGGCTGCTATCAGGTTTACCATGTTTCTGCATCTAGTAGCAAAGTTTGAGGGACAGGAGCTACCAAGTCAAAAAGGTATGTAGGTAAGCTGGACCTATGCAAGCACATAGGATCAGACAGGAAACATCCAAAGTACTGAAAAAGTCAGTTGATGTCTCTGGAAGGCTGCTAGCTACCATCTCTGAAAAGTCATGTAATTGCTGATGACAGGAAACTGGTAACTTAAACAAAGTCCAACTGAAAGGCAAGGTGGAGGCAGGAGAGACTAAAAGATCCAGAGAACTACAAAGTTCAACTACAAAGTGAGTCTCAACTCATTTGCTGTACAAAATGTAGAATGAGTTCTAAAAGGAAGTTATTTGCAGGTATGATGGACACAAATGTGACTGGGATCAGAAAACAGACTTCTAAAAGCAAACCCTGCACTGTCTTAAGCAGAAGAGTAAGTGGCTTCATGGACCAGGGAGAATTGTTGGTTGCCAGTGCTTCGACTTATGCAAGGTTTTTAACATGATCTTCCATATCACACCAGTTGTCAAACTGAGGACACATGGACCAAATAGGCAGGCAAAAAGTTCCTTGAATAATGAAGTTCAAAGAGTTTTGGTCCATAATCCTTTATGTCAAGTGATTAGGTGCAGTGTTTCTCAGTAGACAATACTGGCCAACATCACCAGATTTGGATGGTAGGACAGAAAGGATCCTCAGCACATCTACAGATGATATAAAATGGGAAAAACAGCCAACATGTTGAAGGGCGGGATCAGCTTTCAGAAGGATCTCAGCTAACTGGAGGAAGAAGCCAGAAGTGACTTTGTTAAGTTATACAAACACAAAGATCAAGCATCCTGCATTTGGGAAGAAAAATATCATATACAGCATCAGAGCTGCAGACTGTACCAGCAGCAGCTCTGCAGAAAAGGATTTGGAGATTCTAGGAGACTGCAAGTTCAACAAAAGCCAGCACCCATAAACCAGTGAAAATCAACTGCAGTTTGAGCGGCATAAGTAGCAGGTCAAGAGAAGCAATTACTCCCCTCTGCTTGCATTGGTGAGGCCACATGTCCAGTACTGCAGCTTTGGGCCACACAGAGCATGAGGTACTGGCAAACTGGAGCACATCCAGAGAAAGGCCATTAAAAGGGCTAACATGTACGATAAAAGACATCATTTTTTCAGTCTGGGGATGAAAAAGAGTCTGCTATTGCCTTCATCTATGAGACAGGGAATTATACAACAGCTGAAGGCAGATTCTTCTGTGTTGTATAATTGTTTTTGCTGTTGAAAACACAGCAAAACCTCAACAGGCAACAGACACACAATGCCTGAAAGGAAATTACACATAGTCATAAGGAAACTCCTCACCCTGAGGATGGTTGAGCACTGAACAGGATGGAGATTTTACAGCATCTCCAAGCAACCTCAGAAAATTAAAAATTTGACTTGGCAAGGCCCTAAGCAACCTGATTTAACTTTGAAGCTAAAGCAGAAAATGGAGCCTTTCAATCTCCAGATCTAAAAAACATCCCGATGGTTTTTCCTACAATTTCACATGCTATTGCAACTGAAGTCTTCATGTCTATAAGTAGTCTATACAGTAAATAAGATCTCCCAACACAGCATAGAAGATTCTATGTCCAGTTACTTTGCAGTGAGATGGGAGAGAGACAGTCATACCCACAACTTTAGACATCTCAAAGATTTCAAACATCTGCCTAAAGTCATAAAGATCACCACAGCCTCAGCAGCTTTAAGTTACGATACACTGCACAGTAAAAATCCATAAAATGCAAAAATCACTGTACAGAAGCAGTACTTTGGGCTCCAGGTGTTCTGAGCATTCTGTATATATAAAAGGAATCACTTTATCCTTGGTCAGTGCAGTTAGCTGAGCCAAAATTAAATGTTTCCTCTCATATGCTACCTAAAAGTTTTGTTCTTCGGCAACTGGTATTAATATTGCAATGTTTTGACCAGCAGCTGAAAATTCTAGTAGGAAAAGTATATAATCTGGCTGCTTTCCTTTCCCATTAAGATTAGAGTGAACAAGAAACTACCAAACCCAAGGTATATTTTAATAGTAACTTTAAATGATCAGGAAGCAAGCTAAGTTAACATTGTTAACTTATTAACTCAAAATTAAAGGAGCTCAAAACTGACTGAAAAGCAACACCTCATAGAAGGGAAAAAGTAAGGCAAAACTATAAGGTGTTTTCCAAAAGGAAGGTGAAGAAATTGAGTCTTTCATTTTCTGACATTAAACATAGTGCAAGAACAAGACTAGCTGTGAGTAGACAGAAACTGTGAAGGCCTGGGGCATCGCCACATCCCCTGATTTTACCCCTCTCTGACAGACAGATGTCAGAGGCTCAAACAACCCACCTGTGCTGCTTGATTTTATCAGTCCCCCTTGAGCTGCATCACTTAATTTCCCAACACAGTTTCTACCATGAAAAGTCCACACATGCAGCTGCTAAGGAGAGATCCCAGAGATTCCATGTGAAAACTACTGTCCCACCACATTTCTTAATGTTTGTGAACAAACACTGGACATCCTCTTGAAAGGTGTTGCTCTACTACAAACAGCTACATTTGATACGAAATTTCTTAATATTTTTCAGCTCAGATGAAGGGGGCAATAATGTTCATTATGAGACCCATGTTGAATTTGTAATAGTATTCATTGGAAATAGGATCAATATAAAAGGTCAATCTACATAATGCACTATAAGACAAAGATAAAGAATAACAATGCCAACAAAAAATTAACTTAGTTTATTTTCATGGTCTTTCCGTGACAGTCTTTCCTTCTGGTTTGTTTTTTTCTTTATCCCCCAGCATGGTATATCCTTCACAAAGACTTTATTTACATATTGCCAATCACTTGAGTGCTCCCCTCTCCTATTTGCCATCCTGATAAATTTATTTTAGACTCCTCTGCTCTTAAGAAGAATCAAGACAGGTGGATCTGTAATGGATCCAACAGCAAGATTGGAGATAGAGTCCAGAATCTTAAGAGCAAGAACATCATCAGAAAATAAAGGCACTCACATACTGTGTATTTCATGACAGAAGTTATAAATTTTGACCTATAGTTTATATCAAGATATAAACTATAGTGTTAAGATATGTAGATTGAAAAAATGAAATTATTTTGAAGGATTTTGTTTTCTCATTTCCAAGAATGAAGCAAGCTAATTGGTCAATAAATTGGGGAAAAACAATACTAGCAAATGTTCTGTATCTACAACTACCAGTATACTGCAGGCTTTTTTCTTTCCATTATTTTTTTAAAGTTATATTGAGAAGAATAATCTCCTCGAAATATAAACATCCATCAGTAAATTTATGAGAAGAAAGAAACCAAAGACAACTGTGCACATGTTATACATGGAGACATGGAAAGTGCCACCACTGATTGAGAACAATACAGCAATACATGAAGCTGTTCAAATATGGTACACAGTCAGCATTAATTTTTGAATCTTCCTTGTATGAAACACATTAGTAGCAAGCATCCATTATTCCAATGAAAGTATTGCCAAGAATTGTGTAAAGATAAAGCTGATTTCAGAGGATGTGAATTTCAGCTTCCCAAATATGTTGAAAAGGAAAATTTGAACAATGCTTTGTATTTGTATTACCATCCTAGATGAATATTATTTCAGAGGCCAAAACCAAAAATCTAGCTGAAATCTGGTCTACACAAGTAAGAAATTCAAGGCTAATACAAGATATGTCTCAGCTACTACTGATGTTCAAATAACACACAGCAAACATACCATAGAAAAGACAAGTTCATTGAACACAACTCGTAAGACTGATGGCAGCATAATCAGAAATGCATTTTTTCAGTACACTGCTACCAGTATATGAATATGAAATAAGCTCTGTAAGTATCTCTGCTCTCTCCTTTGATACATGCATCCTGTCTAACTACTGCTTCTTAGCCATCAGACTTTCTACAGAAAAAATACTCTGCATGCATGATTAAATCAGCAAGCCTCCCTCACACAAAAAAAACCAAAAAAAACAACAAGCCACCCAACAAAACCATCACACTGATAACTTGAGATACCTGGTTAAGGAAATGTTTCCTTTTAAGGAATCATCTACCTTGATCAAAACTGTAGTTTTTGATCCAATACCCAATCAGAAAAACAGGTTTCTACTTGCTACATACGTATCTTCATTCACTGTTCAGTTACATGAAACAGATATAACTATTTAAACCTAATGCATTTGACAGCTGTATTGTTTAGTAAGAGCCATAATTTGAAAGGATTTGCTGCTATACATAGCTGTCTAGAAAATGTATTCCAAATACCAGCACAGTGAAGTCTATGTACCATTAAAAAGTCACACATTATATCTTATAAAATATATAATCTAAAAATAGATTATGAATGTTTTTCCAAAACTTCTGAAATCTAACAGAACACTTCATCCAATTTCATGTTTGGGTAAAAAGTTTAGCTAAGGAGTGCTCTGCTGTATTTAACCAAATGGGTTATAATGATAGCAGGAGAAAGTAAGTGTGCTTCCTTTGTTAAACTACCTTCTGTCTTTTAGTTCATGAAACAGATTTTAGAGTTAAATTTCAATTCAATAAAAAAAAAATCCCAGAATTCCAAGAAATATTTGTAACTTCAGGGGAAAAAACCACAGTATATTTTTCATTTTAAATAAAATTTCAGACAAAAAGTATCTTTTTTAGCAACTAAAATTATTGTTTAGAAAGAAACAATAGTTTTAGGCAGAGCAATGAAAAGAAGGGATGTTTGCCAATACCTGCATGACAACAGAAGAAGTAATAAATACATATTAAAAATACATATATATATAAAATATAGCTGCACTACCTGGGGAGAAACAAAACAAAAAATCCTTCAGATGAACCACTTTATGAATGTCTGAAGAAGGAGCACACATTTCACTGGAAAAGCAATTTGGGTATTTTTCTTTTTGAGTTTGGCTTTCTGGTTGTATTCTGGCAAACAGCTTTTAAGTACTATGTCATGTTTTCTTTCAAATGAACATTGTTTAAAATTCCTGAAAGCATTCTCCAACGAGCAAGTGCACTGACAGCAATGATGAATAAGCTTAGTAATACAGAACAGAGCCACATTTCCAAATATAGTGTATCAGCTGGCTTGACAAAAAGAATCATGCCAAAACTGGCAGTGAGGGGTGTAAATGATCCATCTCCCTCTCTAATACTGCTATCAAAGAGCACTTGTGTTGGGTTAGACTTTGAACTGGTTTCCACACCACACACAAAAATAATATTTTAATGAGCTGTAAAATATGCCTCCTCTCGACTTACAGCTTTAAAAAGGGGACATGTTCAGCTAATAGCTTTAGAAGGTAACCATGAGAAGTCCACACAAAACCCCAAACAGAAGTACTAAGGAACTGCCACCAAGTGCCAAGTGAATGCATTTTTGTTGTTTTATTTTAAAAACAACCATGAGTGCTTTAGCATTTTATTTAAGAAACCTAATACTTGTGGTATTAGAGAATTTGATTTCATCACAGGGCCATATTTCCTTATGGAAGCAAGGCCAAGCTTGCATGATAAAATACAGATCTTTCCAAATAATAGGTCTGAAAAAAAAAAATCCATTTAATCATTAACAACCCCCCCAGCTTTTCACATACACCTGACAACCAAGAAGCTCACTGCAGCACTCCATAGAGCTACAATCAGGTTTAATAGGGAAAAAATTAAAATATCTATCATTAAGCACTGTAAAAACACCTACCTTTCCCTCTCTCTAACTTGGTAAAACACAAGTTTGCAACCTTTGTTACAAAACTGTGAATATGATCATTGCGCTAAGTAAACACTATGTTAATTTTTAACTGTGCTGGTTTTAAAAAATTTATTCTACATGATGCAGACTACATGGAGTCTGATTTCTTCCGGATCTGTATCTTGGTTTCTTTTCCAGTGGCCTCAGAATCCCTGCAGTGCTCTGTACCCTCCTGGTCTCTTCTGGGACTCCACGTTGCTTTCTGTCCCCTCCCCACATGACCACAGGAGCCAGGCAGCATCTCCTTTTGCAGGTTTCAGTATAACCGTGCATGTTGGGAAAACCACCAGCACACGCGGTCACTACCTGACAAACAGGCAGAGCAGGTGAACAATTCTCAACACAGCTTTTCCTCTAGCAAGCAGGTCTAGTTCTGTTAGAGTACTCCCACTCCATCAAAGTTGATTGAAAACATCCAACAAGTTGATGGGTGAAGCAGGACAAACTGAGCAGCAGAGAGAACTGACAAGCCTTATTTGCTTCAGCTATTACTTTTTACTTTACAGAGCACTAAACCAACTACCCAAAAACTTGCCAGACTCTTACCATACCAACCAAGTTAGGAATTCCCACAGGCAAGAGTTACCTCTCCAAGTTGAACTTCGCTTCAAGGACCCAGTACATTTCAATGCAGTATCTTAACATTGTATCTTCTTTAATTCAGATCCTTGTAGATGCTAATTACACTATGTTCTCATTATTACATAATAGTTACCACTCCATGCATCTACTTGACACATATGGGCACAGATGGCAGAGGGGTACACATCTAGAATCTGTATTAGAAGGATACATATGGGTAAAAAAGGGCAGACAAAAAGATAAGGGAATTCTCAAGCCATGCAAAGAGCAAGAAGAGGTTAGTATTGTAGGTGGCTCTGGGATATGCTCCTTGGCTGCATCAAAAGGGAGGAAAGATGAGTGGGATGCACACAAATGTGGCTTGCAATTTCTTTTTCTACTTTGACGGCCTAGCCTAAGTCCTTTTCCCCTCTGCCTCAGAGAGGGAAGTGTATCAGCTCTTATATCAACATATGTTAAGAAGCCAGGGTCTTAAAGGACAAACTTGATGCTTATAGGCAACTGACAGGACTTCTCCAATCTGTATGTGGGAGAACACAATTTTACACTTGATATGACCAGTTTTACGCAGAATGCGATCTTTGCTTCCACTGATCAAGTCTGGGTTTTTCTCCTAAACTTGAATCTTATGACTGTGGCTAAAAAAACAAATACATTTCATAGCAAATAGATGAAATCAAGAAGTGTAAGAACAGTGTGGGTGGAGGAAGAGATCTGTGATCTTTAAGAAAAATTCACTTATACATTTACAATGAACACTATGTTTTCTTCTGAAAACCACCTACATCACGTCACTTGGAAACCACATTAACATTCTCATCACTCCTAAGGTATTAATCTAAATGTTCCGACTAAATAAATGACTAATTAGTTACTGATTCAATCCCTTTCCCCCCAGCTCTTTCACCTTTGATGTACTCCACCCCTTCTCTTCTTGCTATTAATTTTCCTCTCCTATGACCACCTTTTCCTTTTTCTTCCACTTCCTCTACAAACTTGTCCCAAAAGTTGTTCTAAATACAAATGTCATTGCAGTTCACTGTCTGTGTATTTTCTTTCTCCAGTATGTCTCTGTTCTTCTATTTAAGTTGCAAGTCTTTTGGAAGTTGGACCTTCTGTGATTGTATAGAGGAATAACAAGGCAGCCTTTTTTTTTAAACAGGATCTGAAGTATTTCTGTAACACTGATGACAACGCTGACAAAAATGACCTAAAGAAAACACTAATAAGATTAATAATAGAAAAACTTATATTTTTTTCCACTTATGACTGCATTCCACTTAAAATACAATGTGAATTTACATTTCCTTTAGCCATAACCCACACAATTTCCTTGAAGAGCTAGCTTTGATACACATGCTCCTCATGGCAAGATGCTGTACTTAGAATCACTCCAATGCATAACACAACACAGAGTGCCCTTGGATCTTCTGCTCTCCCAAAACAACTTGCACCTCGCAAATGCAGTCCCTTCTTGCTAGGTAATCTGAACACTCTATGCTATAGAAAATATAGGCTAGCTGCTTAGGCTTTTCATTTAAACATCAAGTCAAGAAAGCCAACTCCAGCAGCAACCCACAGCTCCAGATACTCATGTTCTGCAGGAAGAGAAAGATCCTGGAACACACATATATTGGTTATATGCTGCAGGTTTTTTCCAATTCCATCTTATGAGGTTCTGCTTACCATTGCTCCCTACCTTTCTAGTGTCTGCTTCAAGACCCCCCGCCAAAGTCACAGGTCTTCCTCCACAATTTTCTTGATTAAAAAACACTTGTTACATTCTGTCATGTCTGCCCATCTACAAAGAACTGCAGTGAACAGCATCCACCATCTCCTGGAGGAACAGTGAGAAGCTGCTCTACTCTGTTCCTTTGTAAAGTCTACAGTTTTCATCCTTACCATAGTCTCCTTTATTTTTCTTCTCCCCTCACCCTGTCTTTTACCAGAGCAAAAGTAAAAGTGACAGCAACCAAGAGCAGACTACTTAAGAGACCTACAGGAGAAGCAGGACAGAGGGATTTTCTCCAGTATGTTCACGCTGCTTCTTGTGGCCCAAGCTGCAATGTAGTAAGCTTCCCTTCTTCAGGGGGCTGTGAAATTATTCAGGGCAGCTTCTCCTACTTCATACACAAACTCAACGTGTATTTTCTTTTCAAAGACCTGATCTAACCACATGATCTATTTGCAATAGGACTCTGAACATTTTGTTGCTCAAGTAAAGCAAATTAAATAGGTTGTCACCATCACTTCTTAACAAGAATAGTCTTCCTGAGAAAAGGTCTTTGAAAGCGTCATGTCTTTCGATTCAGTTATTTCCTTCCCATACCTTTTCTCATATTTCTCATTTAGCAGATGGATTTTATTCCCTACAGGAGGCAGGTACCATTTACCTCCGTCTCCCCACTCTGGGATAATTGCTTCTCATGAGCATCTTTTTTTCAAGGAATCTACCACACCAGTGGTTGTAAGCTTTGCTGTTCTCTAAAGTAGACACAGTACCGTATGAAAAGTATGATCACCTAAATAAATGGAACTGATTAAGAATAAATTTCCTCCCCAATGGTGAAAAAATAAAGACTGATACAAAAAAAATGTCTCTCTACCCTTCATTAATGAAAAGAACTTACTGGCAAAAAAAATCATTAGAAATGTATGCCCATGTTCTTAATGCTTCCAAATGAATGGTTTCTCTTACTACAGGATGGGTTTGAGTACAATTACAGTACATGTAGGCCATTGCTTTAAAAGCAGTTAACACCAAGTAAGTAAATAATAAAAAAAAATTAATAACATTTTTGCTTTTGTACTTTTTCAGAAAAATCCAGTTCTTGCAAAGCATCTGTTTTTCAGCTAGACTATCTTTTCACTTAATTCTTCATACTAAGGCATAAGACAGTCACATGATTGACATTACTTCAAAAAATCCAGACATAAAATACATTTTGACTGTTTGTGAGAACACTACTTACATGTTTTGTTCTGGAAGAGCTGTTTGCTATGGCAGTATAATCCCAGAAGAAACACCCTCAACATATAAAAGAAACTTTGAAAATTTTTAGCCTACAAAACAAGTAAGATTAGTTCTTGTCTAGATCTAGCCTCCCAGTGCTCACGTAAGAAAAGTCCCCAAATGATAAAACCATAAATACAGAAATGTTAATAGGGACCAAAATACTTATTAGTCAGTATGTCACAGCTAGACAAGACTTATAAAGCTCCTTTGATTTTACCTGTTATTCTGTGGACATACATACTACACAATGCTTAAGTAAAAGTGTTCATGTTCACATTCATGAACTAGTAATCATGTGCTACCTTTGCTATATTTAAACAGCTTTGTAAAGATCTAAATATTCCACAATTTTCAAAAATAGGTCTTGTGATTGCTTAACACAACCTGTTCTACTTGCCATTACAATGTGCTAGCAAGGCTCAAAATTACTTCAGTATATCATTTCAGACAGCAACTCCTTGGCCATGCTGGCACATTTACCAAGTGTCTTCATGGAAATCTCAGTAATAATGATGACTAATGAGATCAAAAACTAGGACCCACCATCACCATTTCCTGTATTTTGCTTAGTTAGACTACTTTACAAAAGTAAAAAATTTAGTTACACTGATGATTATGAAAGTACAAGTTAAAATTAAGCAATACTATGTTAATACAGGTGCAACAAAACACTGTAACACTCAATACATTGCTCCAGAGTGAACAGCTAAGAGCAGATGTTCTGTCCCTGTTCAAGACAGCTGATGTGCTTTGGAATTTTGGCAAGGCCTGGCATGCAATTAGGATTTTAGGATTATGCTATCCAAGCATATATTTCCATGGCAATTTTTTTTTTAACCCAAAATGTACATTTCACATAGTTCTGTCTTGGTCACTAAGAATCATAGTAACTTCGACCACCAAAAAAGAGGCAGCACCTCTTGAAATGAGAGAAAGAGCTACTAATAAAAATCTAACCCATTCCTCCATTTGTGTTACTGAAAAAAAGTAGTGAATGTGTGTACCATCTCCTTTTTCTCAAATTCTCTAGATTGCACAGAAAAGATTGATGCATATTGATACATATCACTACATATTTACTGAGACCTGCTTCATGTAACAGCTAGGGCAGAAGGAATGGAGCCTGGTTGAATACCAAAAAAAAAATAAAAAATTCTTGGGTATCACTGTGGAGATTTTTTTAAAGTTCTTTTTAAATTGCATTATAGTCAATACCATAAATAAAACATAACTAGGCAGTAACATATATTCTAATTAACTGGATTGTCTTGAAGAGATTTAAAGCTGAAGACACTTAATGCCAAGGACTACTGTTTAATTGCAACAATAATTCCATGTAAGTGGAATGCCCTCAAGCAACCTAGTAGCAATTGGGCCCACAATTATTGCTAGGCACTGAGAAATTCTCCTCTCAGTTCAGCCTACTTTTTGCTTTAACACCTTTGCCTACCCTCTGCTTTCTACACATACTGCAACTCCAATATGATTTACTATTGCCTCCTACACTGCTCCCTTCCAATGAGATAATTACGTAGGGCCATCATACTGACAAACACATCTCCAGCACAGGCAGCACATCCTAGAAAGGGATGACCACAGTCCTTGGCCCTTCTCATGTAACTGGTTCTCATGTCCAAGTTACTCCCCCAAGCAGCCAGGTGATGCAGATGTAACCACACATCAGGTACATCACCTACATTTTATTGACAAGGTCTTACTACCCACAGAGTCCTTGCAATATGTACACAAAGTTACAACAAACCTCTTGCAAGTCACTCTAATGAAAGGGAGGAAAGAAAGATGATACCCAGAGCAAAGAACAAGTTTCACAAGCTTTAAGACTTGTTCTAGGCTATGCAGCAACACATGCAATTCTTGCCCTCAAAACGAGTTTCATTATGCATTCCTGTCTTGTACCAACATAAATTGGCTGAATGTTTCAATACCACTGCTGGAAACAAAAAACCACTTAAGTATCTATATTTGGACACTGAATTGACACTACCCAGTGCGCACAATTAAACTGCTTGAAATTATAAATATCTGAATTCAGCTACAGTTTCATGTTGCTTCCTGGAATACCCTGTCCTTAAAGAAGGGATTCTAAGCAGTTTTAGAGTAACTGCTGCATTTTTTTTCTAGGTGAGAGTGTGAAGCACAGCTGCTCCATCAAGCTTCTGGAGCAGATTAATTCCTTAAAGATGTAGTCCGAGGTGGTACTGGTGGCACTTCAACCTGACCAGGAGAGTTTAGGATCACTCTCAGACCACAACAAACAAAACATGGTCCAGAAGTCTTTATTGAATTTCCAGGACTTCTAGGCTGCAGCAGAAACTAATGTGAACAATGAAAAGACCAGTTTGGAGAATTCCATTGGGTATTTATGCACCTCTTCTTAACCTTTCCAAGACATGAGAATAGTTATGCCAGTTAATGGGCTTGCTGTTAAATTATACTGCATGTCTTGTACTCTTCTGAAAGACACCTGACAGATCACGTTGATATAGATCATGGTTGCATTGAGGCAAAAAGTTGGGAGTGGCATTCCACCTCCATGAGAATGTGCTGCTCTTTTACCCACACAGAGGGTACACCTGGCCTGCCTTCCTGCTCTGGGTGCAGAGCAACATCAGCTCATTGTACACATATATATGAAAACCTATCCCTGCCCATTTGTGGAAATTATGAATGAGCATTACTGTCATTCATTCCATATATATTCATCCCATGTGAAGTTCGAGGAGAGTGGAGTGCTTTGTTATATAGTAAGGTCACATAATGGTTGCCAATGTATAAATTGCAGCAGTTGCACAGATTTACTGCAATACAATTGATAAGAAATACTCTGGGGACACTCCTTAATAGCTTGAAAGAAACATTTTACCAATACATTTATTACAGAGCTGCTTCTTTTGCTGGCAAACCCTTACAGAAGAGATCACAGCCCTCAAGCCCAGTTACGATTACACTTCAATTCACTGCAATTTTAGTGTCCTCAAACCACCCGGGGCAGAGCAAGCACTCCACATTTCTAAATCCCAAAAGAGTATTGTTTGACAGTTGGTGAGGAACTTCTGACAACATTTAAGAGCTATGCACATTGAAAAAAAAAATTAAGAAGTTTCTGCTATGAATGCCTGATAAGTGATGTAATTGAGAGCTTAACAACTGTCAGAAAGTCTCCCTAACCCATTTGCCTTAAGCCCACTCCCTAGCTAGAGGTTAAAATGGTGATTATTTCAGAAGGTCTCTAGAAGTTTCAGGTGAAAGACTGGCAGTTTTCTGATCTTTTATTCTAGACCTTGAAAATGAAGCAGCATATCCTTTCAAGCCCCTTCATACCTTCTGGCATTCATAGTTGGCAACTTGAGATCTTACAGTCTCCTCCATGTTTACTCAAACCATGTTTACTCAAACTCTGCAGTGGTTTGAAATAAAGAAGCTTAACATACACATTTACTGGGCTCTAAGGAACAGAAAGACACAGCAGTATTAAGTGTCACTTAGCTTCATCCCTGAGCGTTCAGATGTTTGATAAAGTAATAAACAAAATGTATACAGACTATAAGGTACTGCAAACTGCCATCATCTTCTCAGAATGTTAATCTTCACAATTTAGAATTATAAGGGAACTGCTAAGCAACACTTTTTTTTGTATGCTCACAGGTGACAACACAAGCCAAACGAGAACTATTTAAAACATTTATTTTAGCACACATATTACAGAGTAAGCGCATTGCCCACTCCAGTTATAAAATATCTAGGAAGACCATGTAACTTTCTGAACAAAGCCCTCCTCTCAGTATTAAGGCAGAAAGATTGATCAGCATGTTTTCACAAGGTAATTGCCCCTAGTATACTAATAAACTGTTAACATGTCTACTGAGAATCTGTTTTCTTGCCCTGTCTTAATTTGGTGCACACCCCTTCTCATTTCACCAACCTATCCCTCTGACCCCCAGCCATGCAATGAATCACAGAGTAGGGCTGCCCAGACCCTACAAGCAGCATTTCAAAATGTTCAGATAAAGAGCTGGAAAGATTTCTATAGTCTTCCTACAAACCTCTAGGAAGCCTGAGCTTGTCTTTGGAGGGGCCTCTCACCCCTCCAAACTTAAGATTTCAATGTTTTTTACTTCTAAGTACCCTCCTTCCTAGTTTCCTGGGCCTATCTCATTCCTTCACAGCCACCAAAGATAATCCACTTGTGCCAGATTCCAGCAGTTTGGACTTTCAACAGTCTCAGGTCCCTGCAGACCTCACACCTTCCATCTCATCTGAGATCTGCATGGCTTCTGTGCTGCAGCAAGAATACAGTTCAGGTAGCAGCCTCAGGGCCTGGTGTCACAGCCCCAAACCCGTGTCCCTCTCCAGCAACACCAACGGGTCTCTTTCGGCCACAAAGGACCACACACATTGCATTAACCAACAAGTCACACCTGCAACACTTGCAAGATGATACTTACACCCATCAGCCCAAAAAGAAAAGTTGTTCTTACTGAAAATATCTCAAACAAGGAAAAAAACAGCAGTATGACTCCAGACAAGACTGGCTGCTAGCGTTATGATTCCCAGTTCTCGCAGCTGAGTTTCCTGCCACCACAAACAGAACCATTATCTACAAGTCTGGCAAATCTGTAAATAGAGATGACTTCTACTCACACCGAATAATTCTTCCTGAGATACTCAAAAGACAGAACTGAATACGAACACCATGGATGTTGTAGCAAAGCTGCACCTGATATCTTGCTGCAGGTGATAGTGGTGAATCTCTATCCACCAGAGAAAAATGCATTCTGGGAGCAGCAGTACTTTCCAAAACTAGACCGCTCATGCCTTAGGCCCACATGTCATATAAGGTCAGGACAGAAGTCTGCAAAATGTGCTCAGACCAGCTTTTGTTATTAACCTGATCTGCCATTTCAGAGTTCTCTGGAAAAGACACAACTTTATCTTTACAGAAGGTAAAATATTCATCAAAGCTACACAGAATTTTGGTGTCTTGGAGTCCTACAGTAAAACCCCAGTACAACAAATAAAACTGGCATCATTACACTAATTTCCCACTTTCAAACTAGGCATATATCATGCCTTTAAGACTGCAATCACTTTACTATAGTTTGCAAAGTTTTTAGCTGTTCATACCATTATATGAAACTCTACACTATACTTCAAAACCACTTAGAGACCAAATCTCAAACAATATAGAATAGAGCAAGCAATTTTTGTATTAGTCAAATAATTTTTTTCTTCTAAATGCCCAAACTCAAAATGCAATGGGCCAGTTTTTTATATTCAGGCATGGTTCCAAAGACTCAGTAAACCAGAGAAACGGGTTGTAGAAGCCAGGCATCCTGCAGTGACAGCAGGAAATCATAATATTATCTGTCATTGTCTTGAAAACAGGAATTCTATTTTCAAATAGAGCATTGACAAATGCAAAAATTGTAATTTCATGAGCACTTACAGAGCTCACTGTTCCTAAGCATCAGCTGGGAACAAATAACTGCTTGAATGCTGGCTTTTGGAAATAGGGGCAGAGAACAGATGCAATCTGAGCCTGACAACCACATGAAAACCCAACAGTCATTTTCTGCAACTCTAAGTTTTACAGTTCTATCAGTGTACTCACTGTATCAGCACACAGAGCTTCTCAAATTGGTCTGACAACATCCATTTTACTTCGTCCTGACTGACAGAATCAGGTGCAGCATACTCCAGAGGGAATGGATGCTTCTCTATTTTGAGTTAATATATTAATATGCTATCAATGCAACTCTGCTTAGCAAAGGGGAAGATTACACATTATAGGTGGTCATCCAAAGTAACCAGCCATTTCTTTCTTCACCAGCCAACCCTTACTACTTTCTGCAAGTCTAAAAATACTATCCCAGCACACAAAGTTCCTTAAGCAAAGAAATTCATCCATACACAGCTCAGCTTCCTGCTAAGATCCACTTCATTTGAAAAAGGCAGTTTCCAAAGAAAGGATTATCCAGTTGCAGGATCACACAGATACATAGATATATATCAATAACAGCCTCCAAACACCAAGACATACTAGAATATCCAAACACAGGCAGTTACCCTCCAAAGTGAGCAGTAGTAGTTATAGAATGGCTGCTGGCTTACAGAGGTTAGAGTTCCACAATAAGACTGCTGAAATGTGTCAGTCACCAGTTTCCTGAATCCCAGCAGCTCTAACCATGCCACCTGGAAGCTCACAGACCATCCAGATGACACAGACTGTACAAGGCAGTGGAAATTGATTCAGAAGGTTGTGAGTCCTATTTTGAAAAGTTAGTTTTGTTTATGTAAAAAATGAAACCCTGGACAAATGGGTCACAGATTTTAGATACAAGCCAGTAGCTATTTCTGAGTAACATATTCAACAAGAAAGAAACTATGCAACTGCACTAAAGAAATGCTTTCGTATCAAGGGTTCAATTGACAAAACTGAATAAATAAGCCTGTAAATAGGTGCAAGGAACTAGCTAAGATTGGAAGATCTGAGCATTTTATCACTGGTTTTGAAGAAGTAAGAAAATCAACTTTATGAACATTGATATCAACTCCTCTCCCATTCCATCAAAAGAATGGAAGAGCACATTGGTGACTACTCATCATATCTCAGTGAAAGCCTGGAAAAGCAAGTGTTAAAACCAGAATAAGGAGTAGTGACTACCAATGCAGTAAAACAGAACCATTCTAACAAACTCTGAAATGCTGTCTGTACAGGTATCAAAAATGTAACAAAAGCATCTATATGCCTAACACCTTCTACTTTTGAAAACAATAACTGATATTCTGTTGTATACAGGGGGGAAAATAACATAGAATGATAAAACAAATCTTATATAGCTGCCTGGAACTAGAGATTTGATGTACAAGAGTAACTTGGTGTTTGTTAACTCAGGCATCTGTTCATGGTTTCACAATATACATTCAAGTGGCCCACTACTTTTGCTTCCTCTAAGAGTACACAATTGAAAACTGAAGGATGGAAATAAAGCTATTCTGCTACTACTCCATCATTATAAAGATCTTTAGAGGTGACACTTTCAATGATCACTTCTTCCAAGCTCAGGAATGCTCCATCCCTGTGTGCAGGATGTTAAGTGAAGGTGGCAGGTCTGCATCAATGGACATGACACTCCTGACAAAACTCAAAGAAAGAAACAGAAGAGGTGGAAGCATGACCAGTCTACTCAGGAGAAATCAAGGTACTGTTTGAGCATGCAAAAGTGGGGACAAGAAAGCTAAACCCCATTTGAGTTGAATCTGTCAGGGAACAAAGTACAAGGAGGACAGTAAGAATGGCTTCTACAGGTCCATCAGCAGCTACAGGAAGAGGAGACAAGGTGAGGTGTGAGTCTGATGCTGAATAGGGCCAGGGAACCTGATGGCTAAGGACACAGAAAAGAAGACTGGCACTGCATGTCTTTTTCAGTGACAAGACTTGCCTTGTCCTCAGGAATTCCAGCCCTGAGATCTGATGTAAGGAAGACTTATCTTTGGTGAAATAGGATCCGGAATACAAACATTTAAACAAACTTAAAAAAAAAAAGAGGAAAATCTCAAGTGGAAGGGGCCACTGGAGACTGACTTGTTCAACCCCCCTGCTCAGGCAGTGCCACCTAGAGCCAGATGCCCAGAACCATGTCCAGACAGCTTTTGAATATCTCAAAGAATGCAGACTCAGTCTCCAAACAGTGCTCAGTTACCTTCACAGTAAAAAAAGTATTTCTGCATGATCAGAGAGAACATCCTCTGTTGCAGTTTGTGCCTATTACTTCTTGTCACTGGGCACCCCTGAAAAGATCTGTCTCTGCCTTCTCTGCACTTTCCCTTCAGTTATTTGTACACACTGGGAGAGATCCTGCTGAGCCTTTTTTTCTCTATGCCCAACAGTGTCAGCTCTCCCAGCCTTTCTCCAGATGAGGAAAGTCCCTTAATCATCTTAGAGGCCTCTCCACTGGCCTCTCTTCAGTAACTGCACCTCTCACCCTGGGAGCTACAGCTCCTCTCAGAACTGGACACTACATTCCAGATGGCCTCCCTCACCAGTGCTGAGTGGAGGGAAGCTGTTGAAGCAAGTAATCTTGACGGGAGAGCAGTGGATGCTCTTCACCTCTACACTGGGAAGGTTTTTAACAACACCTACCATCACCTACACAGACAAGCTGATGAACTACCAACTAAAGTAGTGGACAGTGATGTGGACTGAGAACTGGCTGCACTGCTGGATTGAAGAGGTTGTGGTGAATGGCACAAAGTTCAGCTGGAGGCCAGTCACACCAACATACCCCAGGGATTAGTACTGGGACTAACACTGATTATCATCCTCACTGATGACTTGAGCAGTGGGACAAAGTAGACATACAGTTCCACAACTGTTCCACATACAGTTCTACAAATTATATAATTGCAGACATCAAGACACTGTTCATTAGAATTACCTAGAGGCAAACCTGTAACAAGAGATCTTTCAGAAGTCCTTGTCAGAAATATTTCAATATAAAACTTCTTAAATGCGAAGTCTCCTTCTCCCAGTTCTTGAAGTGATTATGTGGCTACACCTATAAACTGTCATCAAATAAAGACAACCAAGCACCTCCAACAGTGGCCGCAAAGACAACCCCTACAGAACCTGTCAAGGGCAGGAAACAGCTTGCACCTCATGCTTGGTTGGCACCAACCCCTTCCCACAAAATAACTCATTTTCCCTTATCTTAGCCTGAGAATGGGCACACCAGGCAAGACCCAGCATACAGAAGTTCTAGACCAGCAAGACAGGTTCCATGGAAACAGAAATCCACACACCACATCCTCTTCCTACTCTGCTGAAACACTACTTGAAAACTTTGGACACCACTGCTATAAAGCATTAAAGAAAAAGCAAGATTAACTAAGAAATACAGGCAGCATTTGTAATACAAGAGACTTTTTTAAATTGAGATGATTCCATCATTATTTTTCATATTCTAAAATACATACAAACATATAAAAAGCACAACCTACCAACTGATCTCCATGCAAAAGGCTAGAATCGGATAGCTAACACAAGAGCCCCAGAAATTGACTCCGCTCCTTTCAGTGCAGGTTATCACACTCTTAAAAGAAACAAGAAAACTGCAACTGAATAGGACTGACAGACTTTATAGTCTATCTTCAATTACAAAAACAATTTTGGCCTACATTAAAACACTAGTTGAAAACCATGTGTTCAAACACTGCTGCAGGCACTTCCAGGACAGGTGACAGGTTAGCCAATTCCTTCAGAGATATTGGGACCATACCCAAGAATAAAATAAGCCAACTAATCTGTCATTCCCTGTAACAGCATCTAACAGACTTTAACATCAGGCTCAGAAAATCCTTCTGAAAAGTAAAACGATATCTCTCAAGTTACAAGTTATATTGTATTTTGATTCCTAATAGGATATTAGCAGCTACATTCTCAGAAACATGTCTTTTCCTTTATTTCTGCTTTATGTATTACCTATATCTGGCCAACTTCAGAGCCTGTAAACACCAGTACTGGAGATAAAACTGATCTCAAGCACAGTCATTCACATCTCTGCATGATTCAGCCCAGGTTAGACTTACAAGTGGAATCCTCCTGCAGTGACAGGTCTGCTGTTCTGGCCTGGTCACAGAACCCAGAACTGAAATGAAAGAATACAGCTCTAATTCTTCCTTATTTCAAAGAAAGAAAAAGGATTAACAGACTACCTGAACAGTATGGGAAGTGGTAAAGGAAGGGCAGGGGTAGATGGAGCAACTGGAATAGTATTTGTTAGAAGAGTTGCAAGCAAGAGGCAATGTAGGGCAGAGCAGCTAAAAACAGAAAAAGGGAGCAAAGAAGGTTAAAGCAGAGGAAGGGCAAGACCAAAGCAATACTAAAATACACTTGGGCGTGAAGTCACCTCTTAATTGCTACAAACACAAGCCTAGCTTGAAATACACAAGACTGAGGCCAGACAACACTAATGGGCCATTTTTATGGAGCAATGAAGAACTCCTGCTGTACTTTCAGTTTTGAGAAGTTCTCTCTCATATTTTATATAACAGTCTAAGTTAAAAGCATTATTAGTCATATAAAGCCAAATCTAGGAAGCTGAAGTGTCTCTAACCAGTTATCTGGCAAAGGATGGTCAGAATCAAATACTCCCCTTTATTACAGAAAGCTGTACCACCACAGGTTTGTCAACCATGAGCACAAGCCTAAAGCATCTGGCAAAGAGGAAAGACTGCACCACTGGTCTGTGCACTGCATACATCTACTCTGCAAAGAATAAACTGCTAATCCCATTACAATGTAAGGTTAAGGAAAGAATATATAAAAATACTACTGTGATACTGGGAAGAAGCCAGTCTATAGAATAATATCAAAAGAAACTAACAAAATTAGCTAAATACTTGTTTGATACACTTAGAAAAACACCAGCTACAACAAGTTTAGCTAATTGTTGGGAATCAAATTCCAAAAGACATTTATTCTTATAATTAGAATCAAAGAAAACATGTCTTGACAGTATTCTTATTTCAGATGCTTGAGATAGTACTAATCTACTAAAAAAAGGAAGTCCTGTCATTTTGACATTATCTCCTTCCCCACCCAGTTGAACCTAGCTAGATACTAAGCACAAGACTGCCTCATGCATTAAATATAAACTTCTGGTAAGAAATTATTAATTTGAAGGTAGCACAAAATGCTGAAGGGAAAAAAAGAAGTCTATATCCAACAGAACAGCTCAAAAAAAGTCTGTATTTCTTAATTCACTTTTATCAGCTTGCTAATTCAGAACTATTACATTATGACCTCCCATTAAAGCTTTCTTAAGCAGATGGAGTGCTTCTTACTAGCAACACCTGACTGAGGTAGTTTACTATACAAAGGAAAAAAGTTCTTAACTCCCTTGCCTCTCTCTTGAATCAGATCCTTAGACAGCTATTTGACCAGAAAAGAAAAAATACTTACTCTTTGAAGAAAAGAAGCTGATAAACTCTACCAATTTGCCAGCCCACTTTTGTAATTGTTTGCTTGAATTTTGCTCCTCCTGAAGACTCCCACAAATCTTTTCCTAATTCCTCTAGAGTAGAATTAATTAAAAACCCTTATGTACTGTCTTTACCTGCATGTTCCTAAATAATGTTCTTAACTTAGAAAATATGAACCTCACTTCAGACAATATAACTCCTAAATGAGAATAAAGCAAGCCACCCTGACTTCAGCCATCAATGTGGGCAGACTTAACAGAGCCACTCAGGCTTCCAAAAGCTTAAGGCACAGGCATCATGAGGTCTCATGCACTGAGCACTGTGACAGCCTGCTAGAAAAGATACAGATCCCTTAAGACCTCCAGTACCCCTAAACTGCCTCTTTTTCAAAGAGCAACCACTGAAATACTCACTTGCTGAGAACTACACAATTTATCAAATAAACTACATAACCAGCACCACTGTGATGAAGTATTACATAGATACTCATCTAAATAGATTTATTACAATGAAAACATCATAAAGATGTATACTTTTCCTTACAGAGAGGCATAACGGTCTGGTTTTAATTTCTGTACCATACTGAAATCAGAATTCTATTTCAAGGCACATCTGACTTCAGCAACAGATCAGGCCATCTCTGGAAATAGTGATATACAGATTACAAATGATTTCAGGGTTTGTGCCATTTCTTCCTCCAACAGCCTAAATCTATTTCTCAGCACATAGTGTCAAGAATGTGTTTTCAACTGTACTGCAATATATACTTCAATCCCTGCTAAACATAACCGAAAACTTTATTAAGGCACAAGCCAGCAATGCTTGAATCTCTACCATATTAAGTTACTTAATTGAGCAAAAATATCAGGAAGCCACCCCCGCCTTTGAGCTCATCTTGCCTTTTCCTCCAACAACTTGTACACTGACTTACTATTTTATACCAGGAACTTGATAGTGGACATACAGAATGCCACATTTGTTTACTCTCCTACGAAATACTTATGTCCCATTTGATGGTTATGAGATGACAACAACTGAAAGCAGAAAACACTTGTGAGACATTAAGCAAACATTGTAGCAATTTTCAGAGAACAAAGCTGTCACTTGAATAGACAGGTGCCTGCGCTACAGGCTCTTAGAAGGAACAGACAAATCCACTTTCAGCTTGATCTCAGGAGCAAGCTGAGGTTCCAAGGACAAGTCCATCCAGAAGAGCAGATACCAAGCTTGGGACAACTTTGAACCGTGAGGGAAAACTTCCAAAAGGAAGAACTGAGCTTGTCCTGATAGCAGGGTAAAAAACTGCCAACTTCAAAATTCAGGAATTTTCTAAGAACTGAAGGCAAAGCACAGCCTGAGCTCAAGCAACTCTAATCAAGTGTTGCTGGGTAAGGAAGAGGAGGAAGGGCTCATGGGACGGGCAGCTGTTGTAGCAATAGCGGAAGGCTGAAACACCGAGGCTGTTCCAGGAGTAACACCCCTGTCAATGAACAGCTTACGATTTAGTCTCATTTTAACTCCCTTTTTTCCGCCTAAGATTTAAGCCCTTTACTACAGCAGGCTGCAGACGGGGTGAGCAAGAAAAGAAAGCAGAGCACTCTTCTCCAGCCAGAGGAAGGCTCCGAGGAGCCACACACACACCCGCAGGGACGCCCCTGAGCCCGACCCCCAGAGCTGCGGGCAGGGGAGGCTCCAGGGGAAGCTGAAGTAGGAGCAGGGGGTATTCAAACCTCACATAT
>VWZU01011315.1:143654-229155 GCA_013397095.1 Sterrhoptilus dennistouni
CGCCGCCTGGGAGAGGGGGAAGGGAGCGGGGAGGCCGGGGCGGGAGCGAGCGCCTCCCCGGGCACTGGTAGCCCCGTCTGCGGCGGGCGGGCGGGTCTGAGCGGCGTTGAGTGAGCATCCCCGGCCGGGCTGGGGCTGCCGGGGCGGAGTCGCGCTCGGCGGGTTCGTCTCAGGTAAGGTATGAAAAAGCCGCGATCGAGCTCTGGAACTTCCCTCTAGCTCTATGGGGTGCGTAAAAAGGCAGGGAAAACTTATTATTTCCGGGCGTTGAGGTCTGGAGTGGGACGTTTGAGATCGTTCATTTAAGGTGTTTGCGGGTGATAATTTTCGTTCCTGGTTCCGTATTCGGAAACGTTCTCGCTCCTCTATAGAAGCAGATCTTGTCGCTTCAGGCGCTTTTAGTGTAAAGTGCTTTTTAAGCGCTTTAGAAGTTAGAAAGCAAAATATCTTGTAAGGAAGAAGGATTGTTATAGTTATAAAAATTAGGACCTTTCTAGTAAATATGATGGGAATGTGTGGTCGTGGCCTCGCGCGAAATCAATTTTGTTGATTCTGGAAATAGCTTTTAGTAGCCATTTACTTTTTCTTGTGGCAGAATTTAGATCTGTCTGTGATCGATACCGCGAGTTGTGAAGGTGATTCCAAAACCACCGTGTGGCAAAGACAGTTTCCTTTATTCTGACAAAGAGAAACTTTTTGAAGGTGAGCGAGGTGCTGATCGGAGGCATCGTTCCGTGGCCGTTCACGTGATTTTCCTTCCCTTTTCGGAAGGGAAACGTCTCGAAAAGTAATGGCTGATTTTAAGAGTTTTGAGTCTTCCCGTGACTATTGCTTAGAGCGAATATATTGCATCATATGTGATCACTGTCTGTTATGCAAACCTTTGCAGGTGACTGCAGCAATCTTTGGATAGGAGCTGTAGTTACTTGAATTGGAGCAAGAGCAGCTTTGTGCCTGAAAGTAATAAGGGCAGCGAGTGTTCATTCTTTAAGCTGAGGCATGGCTGAACGTGTGTCATAACTCAAACAGCAAAAAGGTGCCTGCAGAGCTTTGTGATCTGCATCTGTGTACACAAAGTGCTGGTAAACACTTTGGCAAGGAGGAGACTCTTGGAGTGTGTTCAGTTGCCTTGTTTGGGGGATAATTTTGGGTGCTGCTTTACTCTACAAACTCACATCGGTTGTCTTAATCTTGGTATGTGAAAGAGCAGCGATACTTTTTCTTAAAGTAATACAAATACAGATCACTTTACAAAGCTTCTGCCAAGCGGTAGCAGCTTGGAGTGTCCCTAGGAGGAGGCAGGTAATTAATTAAGTGGCCCGTTCAGGCTCACCTCACCAGTGCTTTTCCCAGTTACTAATAGTCAGCTAATTCCCCTAACTTTTCAAATCTTTCTGCAGCCATCACTGAAATTTTTTTCCCTACTTTTATGGGCGAAGTAGATGGAAGTTGTTCTACTAAAAAATAGCAGATATTGTTGGAGATGTATTCTTGAAGTTTCCTTATAAAAGAGGTAATAGCAAGGATAATCTGTGGTATTTTCTTGGATTATATTTGCAATATATGGGGAGGATAAAGGCAGAGTTCTTTATTACTTGTCTTTGAGCATAGGAAAAAGTTCTTTCTAACAGGCAAGGCTAAGCACTATTTCTCTTTACTCCTCTTTGAGCAGGAATTAGAGGGGACAGTTCTCTCTATATTTAAAGAATTCCTTTTTTCTTTTCTTCAAGATCCTGGAGTGACTCTCTGAAGACCCCGTTTTTGAAAATTTAAAAAGCAAAGACAATTCTGTTTTAATAAATGAAGGAGAATAAAGAAAATTCCAGCCCTTCTGTAAACTTGGCAAACCTGGACCATACAAAGCCATGCTGGTACTGGGATAAGAAAGATTTGGCACACACACCATCACAGCTTGAAGGGCTTGATCCAGCTACAGAGGCACGATACCGCAGGGAAGGGGCCAGATTCATATTCGATGTGGGGACACGGTTAGGACTGTATCCTTTCAGCTCATGTTGGTATGAAATGTCTTTATAAATAGTGAGTTTGCAGAATAAAGTGTGCAAGAAATATGACATCCTCAGCTGTTCAGATGTTTAATTGTTAATCAAGAATAGATTCGTGTTTACGTTCCTTTTGAAGTAACGTGTTCCTGCACAGTTTCTATCCATTCATTGGATAAACAAGGTTCCAATTTGGCAATAGGGAAGTAAGTTGATACAAACTTTCCAATTAAGAGTAATTTCTGTGAGGTGTGAAATTCAATGTTTCACTATATGAATCTACATAACTTCTCAAATTTTGAATTTTTCCCTCAGTTTTCTAGATTGTGCCTTTGAGGCTTCTAACCTCTGCCTCCTTAGTCTTGGTCTTTGCTGGCTGTTTTTTTGTTTCATTGGTTTGGGATTTACAGCTTTGTGTATAAGTTCTCCTGACTGTCCCACTCTCTTATAGATGGCCACTTAAATTTTCTGCTTCCTATATTCCTATGCTTCCTTTAATTACCTTAGTTCCTTCTTTAACAAAGCATGGTGAAAACAAAACTTTTACTTTCCTTAAAATGAAGAATAGGGAGCATGTTGAGATTTTATTTGCATTTGTAGGTGTGAATAGTAACTTTCCTCCACACCAGCACTTGAATGTGAAGTGATAATTGTTCTGTTCCTTCCTGTGCCTGTTGCTGGGTTTGACCTTCTCTGAAGCAGGTATGGTGCAACCCAGGGATGATCTTATGTGCATCCTCTTGTAAATACAATCAGGACTTTGCACATTTACAACAAATGCTTTAGAGATCAGCTGCTTCTGGGCCTGATCATAGTATTTACACAGCTTTAAGGGCTTTTTTGGTTTGTTTTTTTCCCCTAAAGCTCCTGTTTTACTTGCAGTGTTTTCTAACTGGTCACTGAACAGCCAGTTACTTGAAGTACTTGATAAAGCAGAATCCAGTGTGCATGTTTGGTTTTAAATTTGTTTTATGTGCTGTTTGAAAGTCCTTAATCTGCACCACAGACATTATGACACTCTAGCAACCGGAATAATTTATTTCCATCGGTTTTATATGTTTCATTCCTTCAAACAATTCCCAAGATATGTAAGTATTTAGAATATTGATGACTTAATTTAATGATTGCACTGGGCAGGGACTATTTGAAATGGTGATCAGACACTTGGGTACTACTCCTGCTGTTCACTACAGAAAGATGGAAAATTAGCATTTTGTCTTTTAATTATTACAGCTAAAAATTCGTTGTTCTTGCCTGTTTACAAATTTCTATTTGTGCTCAGAAATGTATTGACATTGCAGTTATGACTTGCTGATATTGTTCTTTAGGAGTAGCAGCTGTAGTGCTGGCGCTTCTGTATTAACTGAAAGAAAAAAAGAAGTGTAATACAGTTTTAAAACTGCTTGACAGACAACATTAAACCAGGACAAATTGTGCTTTGAGTTTCTGACCTTGAAATTGAGTTGTATAAAATAGAGAATTCTCCAAATTTTGTATTTTTCCTCTGAGAAAATAAAAGTTTAACCATATATTAAAATTAGAAGTTAGTATGCTCATAAAGTCTTTCCTGGGAGACTTCTACAGAACAGTTAATGGAATCTGACAGTGCTTTTATAATAACACATTGTATTGCATATCTACCTGCAGACCACTTTTTGAAAGCACTTGCCTTTTTTTAGGTGACTGGAGCCTGCTGTCTCTTCCTAGCAGGAAAGGTTGAAGAAACACCCAAGAAATGTAAAGACATAATTAAAACAGCTCGTAGCTTGCTAAATGATGTACAGTTTGGGCAGTTTGGAGATGACCCAAAGGTAAAAATACTCGTGTTGAAATTGATTTAATGCCATCGTAGTGTAGTAAAGTGACACACATTCAATAGAGCATTGACTGATTTTCAGTTGTTCTAAATTAAATTAGATGTTCAGCATGTATTTATGGCTCTTCTGGGTAATGTGATTGGTAGCTATAAAAGTAACTCTTCCTAATACAAGTAGCTTTGGGAGCTTACTGGAATAATTGTTTTCATTTAAAGTTCGCATTTTATTTCATATAAATTCTGATATTGTTTTGCAAATTAAAGGAAATTTGAGTAATTTCAGCCAGATAAAGAAATATTACCAAGACATAAATCATCTAAATGGGATTTTAGGAAGTAATTATTAGTGAATCTTAAATAAGAGAACTAGATCTCAAAAGCATTGAGAAGCTTCTTGTTTACAGTTTCTTGTTTTGTTTACAAACTTAGCAAAACTATGCTTCTCTTAAAATTTGCTTATTTTAAATAGCAGAAGGACTTGAAACTTTTCAGTGAAATATGGTAGAGCTTATATAAGTTGGAGAACTTTCTGTTCTCCTTGGAGACAAACGTGGCTGCCTGGAGGTGCTGTGTAGTCATGCTTTATACTAGCATTAAGTATTTTTGAGTGAAAGAAGGAATAATACTGTGGTTACTTTGTAACTCTCTGTAGGAAGAAGTGATGGTACTTGAAAGAATCTTACTGCAAACAATAAAGTTTGATTTGCAAGTGGAACATCCATATCAATTTCTTCTCAAGTATGCCAAACAACTCAAAGGTAAAATATTGCAAGTAATGCCTGTTACTGATTTCCAGAACTTAATATATTAACAGTGCAAGAATATTCTGCTTCCAACTGTTTGTCCCTCCTAATTTTATGTTCTAATTTTTTTTCTCATCATTTTTCAGGAGACAAAAATAAAATTCAAAAACTGGTTCAAATGGCGTGGACGTTTGTCAATGACAGGTAAGATACACCTAGGAAACATTCTGACTGTGAAATAGTTACTGTTGCTTACTTCGTTCTGGTATTGGATATTTTTTTGACAAATATTTGATTTTTTTTTTTCTGCTTGTTACATGTTTCTTGGTTGTGTTCTTCAGTTTTTCTTTCCATTGTTACCATGATAGTTCCACTGAGCACAGAATCTAGAATGAGTATGAAGCAGACCAGTAAGACCTCTGCAATGTTGTGATACTAATTCAGTCCTGCATTAAAAAGAAACTTACTGTTGGAAAGGGCCAAACCAAATTCTAAATCCTAAGTCTCCAGGATACAAACTGTCTTCCTGCCAAATCTGTGATATATGGTACATTCTGAAAAAATAAAGTCACTTCTCAATTTCATCACGTTCACCGATATATTTTTAATATGATATTTTTGTAATAGTGAAGTAGCCATTAAATTCACTGAGGAATACAGTTTAACAAGGCTCTTAATTGAAACTGCCTGAGAAGTCAGAATTGTGGTGGGATTTTATACCCTGTTAATTGTAGCTGCAGTACATTAAAGTGCAGTTGGACAATGGGGTAATCTCCAGGGCTGTGTTTTGTTTTGGTTTATTTCCTGTTGCAGTCTGTGCACTACGCTGTCCCTGCAGTGGGAGCCCGAGATCATCGCTGTGGCAGTCATGTACTTAGCAGGCCGTTTGTGTAAGTTTGAGATACAGGAATGGACATCCAAACCAATGTACAGACGATGGTGGGAGCAGTTTGTCCAAGATGTTCCTGTTGATGTTTTGGAAGGTATGAAAACCGTTCCCCACAACATTTCTTGTAACTGTGTGAGCTAGGTCGTAAGTAAATGCTAATAGCTTTTTATTTAGGTTTCAGTCAAAATAATCTTGCGTCGAGTATATAACTCAGGTCCTATGTGTTATGCCTTAATCAGGTTTTAAATTGAACTGACTTAGCTTAGAAGTGTGTTTAATCATCATGATTAGTCTTTGTTCAGTGTTTGCTTTACAAATTGTTTAGTTTATAACACATCTAATTAGCCTGAATTGTCATGGTGTGTTTTCTATTTTTTGTAGTGATTATCTACTCCCCATTTTAAATAAGTGGTTCTGCAAACACTGGAACCAATGAATCCTGATTTCCGGTGGTTTTCCCATTGATAATTGGTGTCTTTGACCAAATTATGCTTGGATAGAGGGGTTTTTGTGATGTACCATGGATGATGAACAGATTATAGGGGAGCTTTAGCTCCTAACGTGTTGGAAGAAGAATTTAGTACTAACCCTTCGCTTAATTTCTTAAAACTTTTTTGACTGGCCTAACTAGACATGTATGGTTTAACATGTAATCTTTTTCCACTTGCTTTCTTTCTGTATTGCTCTCCTGTGAGCATGGTTACATGGCTCTCCAGGCACACAGTAATGGCATACAGTGTATTATTACCAAGATACTGTGTTCTTCTTCTGAGAGGTGTCCATATCCATGTATACAAATTGCTCAGGATAGGCAGAAGAAACTCAGAAATGCAAGTGTAAATTGAAAATTAATCTGCTTTTAAAAAGTTATTTTATTCATTACAATGATGAGTAATATTTGCAATGAATTTTTCCAAAGTTGATGTCCTGTAAAAATCAGAGTTGATAATTGTGTTAAATATACACTTGTACATTATAAGGTTGTAATACTTTGAAATTTTCTTTCTTTATTATTAAGATATCTGTCATCAGATCCTGGATCTATACTCACAGGGAAAACAGCAAATGCCTCATCATACTCCTCATCAGTTGCAGCAGCCACCATCTCTTCAGTCTACACCCCAGGCACCCACGGTACAGCAGTCACAACAATCCCAGAGTTCAGAGCAATCCCAGACACAGCAGCAAAAAGAGTCTCAGCAGTCAGCACAGCAACAGCAGCAGCAGCAGCAAACACAGGCACAGCAATCTAAAAAGCCCTCTCCCCAGTCCAGTCCTCCTAGACAGATTAAAAGACCAGCAGTAAGTTCAACTTTACCTTGAAATTTATTTTCAGGCTGATCTGATGCTCATTTGATTTAATGTGCAGGAGACTTGTTTGCTTTAAGAATGAGCCTTGTAACTAATTTTATGTACTTGATTTTCCTTGGTTATGTCGCAGCTTTGTTAATGCAGAACAGCCTTTACAGTTCTGGCATATGACTTTTTATTCCCCTTGAGCCAAAAGTCATGGAGAGGCTTTTAAGTCAACATGAGCTATTCAGGTTCTCAGTGTTTGTGGTTCTGGGCTATCAAACTTCCTTGTTTTCTCTGTTAAGCAGGTTTAATTTAAGGAGAGTTTCTTGTGCCTGGCCTGAATGTAGAGATGTGCACAATACTGATGAAGACATTATTTGGTTCTTTGATTACTAATATTAAGAAAATAGTGACTTCTAAAGTTATGTCAAAATTCTTGAAAAAAAGTCTTTTAAAATAATCCTTTAACAGTAGCAGCCTATAAATCATCATACTTTATAGCCTTACTTTGTCCATAATATAACATCATAATTTAAAATAAGAAGCTACATTAGCAGTTGGATAGTGTCAGAAGTACTCTGAGCACTTTTCAACAGCCATCAAGTGCTTTCAGATTTTAATCTATACTTTTGTTGGCTTTATATTTTTACTTCTAAGTTTAAAAAGTATTACCCAAGTCTTCTTTCATGTGTACTCAGCAAGAGGAGTCTTTTCAGAAGTCCAGTCTTTGGAACAAGTCCATTTAGGATTTTGTAAATTTTGTTCTAACTTTTGCTCTAACTTTTAATTAATACATGCCCAAACTAGAGAACAGACATCAGGGAAAAAAAACCAAAACAACAACCTAAAAAAAAGCAAACCAAAAACTAGGAGTAAACAGCAAATATTGGAATGAAGTGGAATTGGAAGAGTGCAGCATCTTCTGATGGCAGACTTCCAAAAAAGAGAAAAATGTAACTATGTAAAACCTTGGTCTTGTTAGTGAAGGATAGAGCTTGCTAGAGGAAAAGATCTGCACTGGAATTTTTATTTTTTATAACGAGTTTTAGCCTTGTTCAGTATAGAAAGGTGATAATATTATTAATTAGCTTGAAAAGTGTGAGAGTTCTTTATAGGTATTTTGTATTTCCTCTCATACTTTTTATGCCATTGGCACAAATTCTGCTTGAGTTGTCAGAGCTCTAGGATCTCTTACTATTTTTCTTCAAAAAAATGCCTGGGACACTTTGGCACATCAGAAACTGTTAATTTGGTTTTTCCTACATGCTCCAAGTTGTTACGGATACTTGTTCATTCCTGTAAAGGATCAACCATTACAGCACTACTGGTTTTGCCCCATCCCATATGTTAATGAAGTATCTCATGGAAAAAAGTGATGCTTTTGCATGAACAGTATTTGTTGTTCTTGAGCAGCCGCCTCTGGTCAAGCCATCAGTGAAACTTACCTTTCCTGAAATTAGTTTGAGGTCAATCACCTAGTAATCAAGGAAAAAATACTAGATACACTGTAAGCAGCCACAACAACAGCACAAGCAGCATAAACTCGAGAGAAGTAAACGTGGTGATCCAAAATTGTTCTTTATCCAGAAAGCAGTCTGGGAGAACAAGATGTGTGGTGTTTGAAAGATTGACTTGGTGCTTCTAAAATGTTCTAGAGTTAGATGTACCATAAACCTTGCTTAAAATCTTTGCCTGCTTCTATAAATAGGGCTTTGCATGACTTTTCCTTTGATTTGTGCAGAACAGAAATACACTTTGTTCCTGGAGGCCAGATTTTCAATTTACATGAGCTCTTGTAACTCCCATTACCTTCTACTGAGCCAGGATGATTTCAAGCAGCTGAGGTATTAGCCCATGACTTACAGACCCATATCAGATGTCTAAAGCATCTGCACATTCTCTACATTTCTAGTGGTGAAGAGCACTCCAATTTTCAGTTGATTTCACTAAAAACATATTGGTGAATCATTAGATGTAAATAATATTTTCACTTGAATTAAACTAGAAATTGTTAGGAGGACCAATTATTGCTCATAGAAACAGCAGTAAAGGAACAGTTCCATTGTATAGATTCAGCTGAAGTATTAAATACCCATCAGCATGAGAGTAGATAATGTTGATAATTTATTATTATTTATTATGACCTTCAGGTGTTCTAGCTGGGGCAGCACAAACTACAGTGCAGTAGAATGACCAAATAAATGCTCATCTCTGTTTTAGCAACTGCCATTATTAGAGAATTGTTGCTGCTTGATTATTTCTTTTTTCTTTAGCATAAATGCAGTTTAAATTGCTACTTGTTTTTTTCTGTCATGAGTTATTTTGCTCCAGTTTCTTGTTCTACTGTAATGGTATACCTTGATGTTGGTTTTTTGAATATTGATCCATATTAACAAATGCACAGTAATTGAGTTACTTGTCACCTGAATGATCAACTGATTTCACAAAATGAGTGATTTTTTGGAAAAGATCCAACAAGTAGTGATTTGCTTCTATTTGAAAGTGCAGGAGAGCTGATGCAGTTTTACAGGCATGGAATTTAGTCTAGAAAGTCAAGAAAAGACCGTCCAAGTAAAATGAAGGCAGCAGATGAGTCCATGAGAGTCATTAAGAAAAAAGTATGTGTGTTTGAAATGGTAAGACAAAGATTGTCCTTAAAAAGCAGGAAAGCAGCTGGAAGGTGTCTGGAAAATTGAAAGGACTATCAAAGGAATATAAGAATCAGGTTGCCTCGAGCAGGCAAAAATAAGACAGCAAAATTTTTGAGAATACTCAGAATTAAGGAAATGTACTGTTCAAGCTGGATTGAAGTGTGTGTCCATTCTTGCTGTGGAAAGCGAAATGAAGGAAACAGAGGAATAGTTCATGCAGGTAAAGCTACTAGAGAAAAACAGTCCCTTATAAAAACGTTTTCATTGAAAAGACAGATAAGCTATGTGCTGTACCTCTCTGACCTTCATCATTCATTCTAAATATAGTTGTACTTAAAATATCAGTTAAGTTCTCTGCTTTTCTCAGAAACCATCAAGTAGTCATCTCAGTGGGACCATGTAATCTGGGAAGATTTTCTATTCCCTTGTCTGTGGTTGTTCAAAAAACCTACAAGAAAACAACAACCAACAAAATAATAAAAACCCAACCAAAAAATTGCAATTGGAAGAATGATGTGAGGGTTTGTGGGTTTGTTCAGTGTACATACATTTTTTTCCTGGCATAACATTTGGATTTTATACAATGCTTTCCATCTGAAGGCTTCTGAAATATTTTATGCTGTGCAAGACTTTCACTGCCCTCCTGTTTTGGTAAATAAAGCATAAGAGGCTGAAGTGATTTTGGCAAAGGTTGAGTGACAGGTCAAAGCAGAATCAGGAACAGAGACCAAGCCTCTTGTTTTCAGCTCAGTGAGCAGTGAACTGGACCATGACGTTTGTGCAGTGGATGATAAATACATTAAACTAGATGTAATACTCAACAGTGGGAACTGCAGGAAATGCTGCATATAAAATACCTGCTATTTTTCCAGTCTTTTCATTCTGCTAGTTAAGCTGGGCTTTCCCAGTGTGATTTGACTTTGTTCAGTGTTTGTCTTGCATTTGTCGTAAGAAACCATAGAAGCATTTAGGTTGGGAAAGATCTTAAAGATCATCAACTCCAATCATTAATGCAGCACTGTCAAGTCCACACTAAACCATGTCCCCAAGTGCCACATCTACACATCTTTTGAATATCTACAGGGATGGTGATTACACCACTTCTGTGGGCAGCCTGTTCCAATGCCTGACCACTCTTTCCATGAAGAAATTTTACCTCATATCCAGTCTAAATCTCCCTTGGCACAACTTGAGACCGATTTTTCTTGTCCTGTCACTTGTTACCTGGGAGAAGAGACTGACTGCAATGGTCTTACTTTTTTTCTTTTTTTTTGAAACAGGCCGTATCTCCAAAAGAAGAAACAAAGGCAGCAGGTAAATATTAATATTCTATTCATGTTGGTTCCATTTTACTGCTTAAACCAGAATAAGTAATTTGCTGACATGCACTTTGTTTGTTTGCTTACAGACTTGGCAGTTCTAAACTGTTTTGATCCTGATAATGTACCTTAAATATATACTATTAACTATTTTTAAAATGTTCCTAACTACAAAACTTGAAATAAATTTAGTATAACTGTGCCCAAAGAGTCCCTTAATAGAGTCTATTCAGTAGGAATCTTGCTAAACTAGTCAACTCTCAATGTATAACTCCATGCATCATTTGGGAGTAGTTCCTCAGCAAGCTGTGAGGCCTTGAAGTGACTGTGTCATTAAATAGCTGCACCAACAGTAAGTGGTTGGTAATCAGCAGTGCTTGTAATTGGTTGTTGGCATGGCTGCTACTAAAAAGTATTTTGTATCAATAGTGTAGCAAAAGAAATGTAGACTCACTGCAGTGATGTTTGATTTGTTTGGGGGGTTCTTTTCATTTTGCTGGTTTGGAACAAAATAGTTCAGGATAGCTAGATGTACTTCCTAAGGAAGTCTGCCACTTATTCCCCTGTAGCTCTGCAGATAGACTCCAGACAGCTCTGTCTTCTCCCTGCTCTCTCCTGTCTAATTGCTATTTTGTTTTGTTTCTGATACTCATTTCACTAGCAGAGCATAGGTCAACTTCTTCTGAGAGCTGTTCCAACTATTTACAAGCTAAAGTTTTGGGCTAGGAAGCATATACTTGCTCATCTTCACTTACATACTGTTGTTGGGACAGTTTGTCTCTGGTTACAAAGAACCTGTAGGCATATGTTCTTTTGGAACACTTGTATCCAAGTCTTGATGCCACTTTATTTATACAAACATGTTGATTTTAGTTTTATTAAACATATCTAGTAAATAGGATTTCCACTGTACTTTTGCATAGTGCAGTGTGATGTGATAATCATTAGCATGAGACCAGAGTTGGAATTTGGAAAACATTGCAGAGCAATAACTAATCACCAACTGACAAATGTTTTTTAGAACCACCGCCGCCATCTAAAATTCCTAAAATTGAAACTTCACATCCACCAATACCTCCTGCACATCCACCTCCAGGTAAGCTTTTCTTTCCTTTAACACGTTTATTCTTCTTGTTACCTTCCTTGCTTTTCATTCAAGTGGTGATAGGTAATGGTGTGAGGACAGGGGTTTGTTGCCTTGATTAATCAGCTTGGCAAGTAAAAATACAAGGTTGATAAGCTCTAGAGGGAATTTCATCATAGTAGCACAGGCTTTCCCAGACAGAAGTAAAAAACTTACACTGGAAACAAGACTGTACTAGGTGGATAAAGGCAAAACAAAGCTGCAACAGTTAAAAGCCTAGAAGACTAAAGCTAATAGCAGGCTAGAAGGGACTTCTTGATCTCAAAAGGATGGTAGATGCCATATTAGATTATTAGAGCAGCTTTCAGCTGTTCCATAGAAGTTTTCCATGTTATATCTGTTGTACAGGAATTCTGCAGATGTGCAACTTCCAAACAATAAGGGGGATACTTTCTTTGCTGTACCTCAATAGAGGACTTTCATCTGCCAGAGAACATTAATACTGCACACATGCCATAGGTTTGCAAAATAGACTGCACCGTTGCAAAAATGTGCTTTGAGCGCCTTGATGCATTACCTGTCTTACAGTGACCCTTAAATATGACATGTGAATGTGGCCTGTGAATAAATATTTCACAGACCATGGTCCATAATATAACTAAAATGACAGCTTCTAACAGGGAACTGGAAGAGAGAAAGCAGTGCCCTGAAACACAGTAGGACTTTTTCTCATTTGTTAAATTCTAATAAAGTGGTTTTTTTCTAAATACCATGCTCATTATTCCTTCAGTTGTTAAATCTTGAATGCACATCTTGCATCCAGATTGGTTCTGAAAATGAGCAAATGAGGAAATTATTGCCTGCTACAATTTAGGAGCTAGAAGTCACTGAAATCATGAGTACCACAGCCAGCATACCCACCTTGTGAGATTTAATTATGTGGCTTGCCTAGGGGAAAGATTGGCCTAGGGGAAAGTTTGCTAGTTTGGCTGCTAAAACCCTGCTTAGGCAGGTAATGGACTTGTTTCCCTTGTTGCCTGAAAAATTCTCCTCTTTGTTTACAATGATGTAATTGTACAAGCACTGAAACATTATCAGAATAAAGGGCAGCTCCTTGGAAAAGCCAGATGAAAACCAAGAATGCATCTTGGCCAAGTGAACTAGGAGGAGGATTTATCTCAAATTGTTTAACAGTGACAGTGTAGTGTGCCACTAGAAATGAGTGCCCTGTGTTTCTACATAGCTTTTCTTATTGAACAATGTTCTAGATACTTATATCTTGTACTTATATGTACAAGCAAGATGAATGTCAAGGTGTCCCAAACTCTTCTTTGTTGATAGTTTTAATAATCTCTCTGACCATACAGAGAGGTTCCTATTAGGTTAGTCGTCCTAGTGGTATTACTTACTTTATAATTTCTGCATGAAAAGAGGAAAACAAACGGTGCTTATTTAAAGAGAAGACAGCTTAAAGCATGTTCTTTCAAGGAGTGGTTAAGTACAGTTCTGTAAGATGCTGACCTTTTTATGAACTTCTCCAATGTCAGGTACTGAGTTCACTGAAATTAACCAATGGGACAAAGCTGATCAGATTTCGTGTCCTTCTTACTCACCCTTTGGTTTTCTTTTTCTTTGGTAAACAGGTTTAGAGCTGAGTGTTAAAGACTTGAGACTTTGGCCTGTGTTCTCGAATAATGTTTCCCAATATGGGAGGCAGGTGAAGTGCAGAGAGTAATCCCAGGCCACCTCCTGGACTACCAAAGAGGTAGAAAGGAGGCCTGGACTAAAGAAGGTAGAAGCACTGAATTAAAGATTTTTGGTATTGTGAATCCTATGACTTTTTAAATCCTCTAGTTGTGATTCCATCCATCCAGTCTGTTAATTCTGCTGATTGGACAACAATATTTAAATTATAAAAAAATAGTAATAAGAAAGATGAATTTAACTTTTAGAGTGGGAAAAGCTGACTATGAAGCTTTGATAGGCAGCTTAGTTGGTTTTTAGTGACCTGAGAAGGTCTGACTGGATGCCATATGTCATTCAGAGACTTAGAGAATTGAGCTCTCTTTTGCTAATTTAACTGGAGGAAAAATATGAAGTAAAAATATGAAGTATTCAGAAGCTGTTCTTGCCACTACACTTCAAAAAAATAAATCAAATTTTCTTTTCCAGAGCGTAAGCCTCCTTTGACAACAGCAGTTTCAATGGGAGAGCCAGAGCAATCTACTACCGTGGACTCAGTAGATATGCCAAAGGTCCAGATTCCTCCCCCTGCTCATCCTGCCCCAGTACATCAACCTCCACCTCTGCCACATCGTCCCCCACCCCCGCCCCCCACCAGTTATATTACAGGGATGTCTACTACCAATTCTTACATGTCAGGGGAGGGTTATCAGAGTCTCCAGTCAATGATGAAAACAGAAGGACCAACATACGGAGCTCTACCACCGGCCTACGGACCACCAGCTCNCCACCTCCACCCCCTGCCTCTTTCCCCCCACCGAATATCCCACCTCCTACTCCTGGATATCCTCCTCCACCTACATACAACCCTAACTTCCCACCTCCGAGACTGCCTCCAACTCATGCAGTACCACCTCATCCACCTCCAGGGCTGGGAATGCCACCAGCTAGTTACCCCCCTCCTACTGTTCCCCCAGGTGGACAGCCACCTGTACCACCTCCAATTCCACCACCTGGTATGCCACCTGTAGCAGGACTTGGACGTGCTACATGGATGAGATAGCATGAGGTCATTTGCACGATATACCTTTATGTTGATTAGGCAGGAGTAGATAGCCAAAACCTACATTGTAAAGATGAAGAGGAGGGTAATCTGTATAATTTAGATGAAGAAATGAGATTAAATGAAAATTTAGCTGATCTGTTTGCAGTATGGTTTATGGTGAGTTATATAGGCTTCTAGATTTTAATCAGCTTTGCAGTATCTATTCTAACTTTATACATTTGACTTAAGTTTAAATTGTCTTGACTTATTCCAGCACTGGATTACTTTGTACTAGCAAAACCAGCCATATTGGCTCAATTATATCAGTAAGAAGAAAATTTCCTTCTAGAAATCAGTGCCTATTTTTAAGTATCAAAATAGCCAGATACTATGATATTTGATCTATAATAAAAAACTTCATTTTTAATAGTAAGTAAAACAACACAATGTCAAGCATAAAAGCTGCTTTATTTAAGAGAGATTCTGAATGCTAGCTGACTGGAATAATTTTGAGGTGTTTGCCTTGCTGATAGTTTTGGTTTGGAATGTACTGGTATCTTAAAATATTGTATGTTTACACCTATTTGCAAATTCCTGTACATAATATATATATTTTCTAAGTGTGAAAGTCTGAATGTAACAGCCTACTGTGATGTACATCATAGTTATAAATGGGACTACTTTGTTCACTCTACCCAAATAAAATTGGTTCTGAATTTAGTGGATTTCCCTGTTTTTCATATTAGTTCAAATGTCATAACTATGGTTGCTCCAAGATACTTACTCCAAGGTATTTCAGCAGTGGTCTCTCAAATCTTACTCATCAGTTTATTTAAAAAGAATGTATTTTATTTTATTCAGCTAGAAGTATACACTATCACAATCAATCTCTTACTTCATTTTTACTAAAATATTTCAAATGAATGTTTTACACACATTATCAAAAAAACCTGTACTATTACTTTCCTTCCCCCAAAAATCCAGAGTGGTTCAATAATAGGTAAAAACGCGTGCTAAAGTCTAAAGAATTTTGCTATATACACAACAGCAGGTGCTAACTTTTCCAGTTCTTTGTAAATCATATACAGAAAATATAGCAGGGCTGTAAGATCACAGGTTTAACAGAAATCAAACTTTAAACTGATTTCTAAAGCAGCACAAATAGACTTTCCCCACATTATGAAAAATATACAATTTTATCACTTTACAGTCATGCACTTTGAAAAAGATCAGTAGTACTCTTCCCCCCCAGTTTCTAGAAAGATAAAAGGTCACTTTAACACTGATTTCATTTAATATCTAATATTTGGATAAAAATGTGCCATTCTCAAACAAGGTTGTGCTCAGCAGTCTTATCAAGGTGCGAAGAGCCAACTGAAGCTGGTTACACTGCAGCATGTCAGGAACTGTTAGGGAGATGCTGCTTACTCCAGTCCCTCCAACAAAAGTCAAGGATGTGATTTTACTTTCCTTAAGCAAGCAAAGTCCGTTTGTAAACAGTGGATGCTTTCTTTGCCAGAGGATTGCAGAACCCAGGGCTTCAATCTTGAGGAAATTATCTTGGGCTATTGCCCCAAATATGTGAATTTAATGACCACTATTTCAAGGGATGCTCCTCTCCAACTTAATGTACAAAGCTCCTAAGGTAGTTTTCACTGACTACTGAGCGCATAGGTAAGTGAATTTAAATATGCATATAAAATATCTATTTAGACAGCTGAAAACTCAGCACCCAATTCATCCTGTAAAGTCATTGAGCATCATTTTACACCAGGAAGACATTTTATGCCTCAAATGGACGTAAGTATGAAGATTGGCAAGACTAAAAACCCCTAAACAGTAACACCCCAGGGTACAGCACTGTCATGTTCTGCAAAATCAGTGATGCACATCTTACATTGAAGATGAGAAATAAAATCTTAAAAGGGCAGTATCAGATGAGTATGAAGTTTGCTGAGCTGAACTGCTGGCTACCCTATAAACTGGCTCTTCAGGATTTGCAGGGCTAATTGACCTCAATTGCAGCACTGTTTCCCTTGTAGGTGAGATCTGCAGGTGGAACAAAACAAGCTTTGCTTGAATTCATTGGATAGATTTTGAGGGAGATTTGAGAGCAGGGAATACTTGAGTGGGAATTACATAATGGCAAGAATTAGTAATCTGATGAGCACAGCTCTTGTCTTGTTGAGAGGACCTGCTCATAGCCTCTTATATCCCTAAATAGCAAGCATGTCATGAACACAGTTAACTCTCTCCAAGTGCTGTCAACATTTGTGTTGCTTTAGTTAAAACTGACTGACATAAATCAACCTTGTTCCAAATATACTTGAACTCTGCTTAATCCAGCAATCAGATGCCACCAAAGTTAAAATGGGCTTTGAAGCAGATAGATTAAAGTAACCCTCAGTTTGACTTTAGATGTTAAGGAATAATGATGCTCTGCTTTACATCACCTTTTCTGGTACAGAAATCTCAATGTGTAAGTTCTACAGGAGGAAGACAAGTAATCACCAATGGTGACTAGAAACTGGAGGTCAAAATAAAAAGCGAAGAGGAGGAAATCCAGAATCCTCTAAAGATGCTTAAAGAAGACAGTCAAACTCTAGAATGGATTTTTCCAGACTCCATGGGATATAAATACTGTTAGACTGAGAGCTATCTAGCTCAGTGTTCACTGACTGAGCAGTAGTAAGAAATAATCTACTGGTGGGTGTGTGAGTGAGAGTATGCACTTGTGTTTTGGGGGTGGTTCTTGGTTGATTTTTAAATAATCTACTCAACTGTTACATTTCTATTTCTGCAATGAATAATGGAGTGGTGCTTACTCTTACTGGTTATTGTGTATTTTGGTGTATTCCTTCTCTATTTTTTTACTGGGTACAGGTTTTGGCTCTATCGCTGCAAATTCTTCAGCCAGACACCTATAGTTTATTGTGCACCGTGAGACCAATTACCTTTTATTAGTTGCCACATGGGTTCCTTGGTATTGATGGGTGCTCCATGTAATACAGTACCATAAGTCAAGAACTCAACTGGTAGAACAAATTAATTTAGAGGAAGAACCTGTCCAGCTAATACAGCTGTCTGTAGCTGTGACAGATTCTTGTAGGGAACAAAAAGAAAGTAATGGTGTTTGAGGTCAGGACATCCTCCAACTAATCACTAAAATCGATACAACTTCTGAAGAGGAGGCTTTGATCTTTTCACATGCCTGTCTTTAAAATTATTTTACACCAATGAGTTCTAATAACGAAGCCCCACTTCCTTGGACTATTGGGAAAGGACATCTAATGAAATACAGGGACAGCTGCTGTGACAACTTGGAAAAGGAGGGAGTCAAATTCTTACAACTACACAGGCAGCTACTCCACAATAGCAAAATGTAAGTCCCATTATTTTATATACAACCATTTGAAGAAGGAAAAACCCACTTGTTTTGGTTCATTAACAAAAATAAAGCTTGAATGGCAGGAAGTAGTCTCACCTGACAGCCCATATTTATGGAGTTTTTATTCAGCTCTGCAAGGTTGTTGTTTGGTTACCTAACACAGGAACCAGTATAGGTGAGGGATCCAGCAAGAACATTAAAACAACCCACCCGAATCTTCCTTATGTGAAAGAGGAGCTGCTTTTGAAGATCCTGTGAAAGCCATAAGCACTGTCAGGATAGCAGTTTTTGCTGAATTATTTCATAAGTGAAAGCTTTACAAGAAGTGTTGCCATTTTGTAGGGAATACTGTTGTGTGGCTAAGTGACTTCATTCACATTATAACTGCAGAAATCTTGCGTAATTTGATCATGAAAAATTGTTCATTAACACCTGATACAGAGTCTTAAGCCTTTATGTACACTTGTGTGATGAGTACCACCATACAGTGTAGGGCAGGTACAAATGTTTTTAGCTTGCCACTCAGTATTTTACACAGAGCCTTGTGAAAACAGTTGCATGTCATTCTTCAAAATAAGGACCTCCAAAAAAACCTGTTAGCAGCTCATGAACTTGGCAGGCAGTAAGCCAATCAATTTGAATTTCATTTTCCTTGGCTGCCTGGAGCTGCTAACCTGGCTATTAATCACTGACAAGCGGGTGGACAGGAGCAATACAAACGGTGACTTCTCTGCAGGTTAAGGGTTCTTCTTGTTCCTCTTACAAATTCTCTCGAGTTAGTTAATTCTACAAACAGATCATTACAACAAAGCAGGTTTGAACTACAATAAAAATGATGCAAGTCTGGCATTATTGGATGGTTACCCGGTGAACAGTAGTTCCAGAGCACCACAGCCTGGAAATCAGGCCTTTAGCTGCCATATTTACACTATTGTTACAAAAAAAAAGGAAACCCTGAAAAAACTCAACCCCAACTCCCAAAGATCAGACAGCTAGAAACACTGAGCTCTGCCTCTTTAGTCTTCACAGAATCCATCACTTCCAGTCACCAGGACAGTGTTCCTACAAGGGACCCTTGAACTGGTTTCCTGACAGATGTTGCCTGATGGAGGGTTTGGAGCTTGCAGCATCACCCAGCTTTCGCCAGACAACCTGCAAAAAAAAAATAAAAATAAAGGGTTTGGGGAGAGAAAGACAGGAATGTTTTTTTTTTTTTAAAAGTCCAAACAACAAAGCCACTGAGGAATAGCAATATTTTTTTTAATTGCAGTCTGAAAGCCAAAACCTGCCCTCTCCTAGAGCTGGGCTGCAGTTCTCAGCAGGGACACTGGATGGCATCTCTGCACCAGTTTCTAGGGGAAAAAAATTCATTGATGCATTTTTCTAATTAGTCTCTCTTGAAATTAGAACCATTTTTGCCTGGGGTAATAGTATAAAACAAATACACTAGATTCAGAACATAAGTTCAGTGATAGGTCAGCCCTGCCTTGCTTACAGAAAAGATGCTACCATGAACAGAAAAGATAATGAAAAAGATAATGATTAAAATTATATATATATGACTTTCTAAAAACACACATTTCATCACTCTAGGGCCACTACTTAAATAAAAAATAAACTGCAAAAACCTTTATAGCTGCCTTGAATCTACATGAAATGAATATTTAAAGAGAAAACAGCTGATGATAGACAAATAGAGATGAGTCAGTTTGGGAGAATGAAGTTACAGTATTTTACCTTTCCCCCAGCATACCTACAAGGGACTGGGAAATTAAGCAGACAAGATATCCTAAAAAGCAGGCCTTCATTTACTCTAGTCTTGCCTTTGCTTATAGAGATCCAGCAACCAAAGTGAAGTGCTCAGCCCTTGCCAAGGATGCTCACAGTGATTTAGCTTGGCAAGCTGTGCTTGTTTTCACACCCTGTTTTTAGGTTAAGGTGGGTTTCAGAATTTAAACAGAGCATTAGGCCCCTCTCAACTGCTGGAAGACACTAAATGATGCCACCTGGGCCAACCTCTTCTGTGGACTTCAAAAAAAAAAAAGGCTCATAAGCATCCCCCTCCCTACTCTGGGCAATTGAACAGCACATCCCCAACTGCACGTGACAGGCAGCTCAGGCTGTATTCCAGCAGAAATCTCAAACTCTTTGTTCAAAGCCAGAGCGTGGCCAAGGTGCTTTGAGGCTGGAGGCAATGCCATGACAGCAGACACTGCAGAGCAGAGGTTGGGCATGGGCACTCACTGTACAGGATGTGGCCAGCTCAGTTAACTGTGGTTGCCCAAAATGTCAGCAGTGTTAATAGCACCCCACATATCATGATGCTGTTCAATGACTCCAGACAAGATTCTCCCTCTGACATTACCATGTGGTTTAGGCTCAAACCCATTCAAGCTGTACAGCTTTAAGCATAGCAAGCAATTGTTGCTTAGCCCAAACTGAATCCTTAAAGGGCATAGATGGAGACAATTGCTAACAGAACTCTCCTAGTCAGGGAGAGCACCTTGCACATCTCTGGTCAGCTGCAGAAGCTACTCCACAGCTAGGAAGGCAGAAAAGTGGGAACTATTTACTGAGCAAAGGCTGCTCTGTGCAGTGAACAAGGCACTCAGATCACCCAAAACAGTGATCAGCAGAGCCTCCACTCTTCCCTTGTGCCTATGGACCTCACAATCCTCACATGCAGGAGATCTCTGTTCCTCCATACTTCTAACAAAAGACCACAAAAGGAACCCCAAGAGTTGCTGGGAGTTCTTACATTGCACATTTCACGAACGATTGCCTTCTCCTTTTCACTTAGGTCTTCTTCATAGTTGTCTTGCATTTGCCTGTCCAAATTTTCATGGACCTCAAGGACCTTCAAAAAAACAATATTACAAAACCATTATGATCCTCAAATAATTATTTGTGTCCCTAAGAACATCATTAACAAGTATTTAAATTGGCAGGATTCACAAAGCCTCAAGACAAGCAAAGACAAGCATGACATCAAGCTGGGCACTTCCGTCCTTCCTGTTCCCCCAGCCATGTCCTGCCTCTGTCCCACCACCTGCATGGGGAGCACTGGCAGCAGGCTGCTTGTGCCCACAAGTGCATCTCTTCCAGGAAGGCTGCTGGTAGTCCCACATATTGTCCCTCACACTGTGCTGCCCACACCCCAAACCCCTAGAGCAGCTCAAAGTGGCAGCCAGCCCTGCCCTGCCACATCCCACTGTCCTGGCCACCCCCATAGAGCTCCTTCAGGGAGAAAGTGCCCAGCTGTGGCCAGCTGGTCCCTTGATCACAGAATGGAGACTGCCTGGGGCTCAAGGCAGCCTTCATTTCCAGCTGGAAACACCGACCTGAGGGATACGCCTCTGTCATGCCTGCATGCATCCCAACAATTCCTCCAGACAGGCACATCACACAAGATGGGCACAGCACAGCACAGGAGCCTCCAGGTTTTGCTGTTGCCTCTGTGCTGATTTACCCACCTTCACCACTGATGAGCCACGTAGTCAGCTCAAGTGTGCAGGGTCAGAGATCCTGCAACCACCCAATATCTTCAGACAGCATGTGGTCTCATTCACCATGATGCATCCACACATGTATGAAGGTGTACAACAGCTGTAGTTGTATGAACAAATATTCCTGTACATCCCAGGGAGGTACAGAGCCAGATACTGTGCTAGGAGGGGTTTCAGCCTTTGCTGAGGTACATACAGCATCCCCAGGTATGCTTCAGCATAGCAATCCTGCTGTACTCAAAATGAGTTACAAACAAAAGTAGGTCATTCTCCTAGGGCCTACAGCCTACTTGGGACCAGTCTTTGCATAGAAAGGAATTATCCACATCCATTCTAAGAAGAGAGGAAGGGCAAGAGGGATGCAAAAAGCATGTACATGCTGACAAAGAGAGCATCTATTTTCTGCTAAAGAGGAGGGAATTAATTATTGATCCAGCTGGACTTGCACATTGAACTTGCTTGTCTGGAGCCTGTGTGCTTCCGATGCTGGCTGCAAAGCCAGCAGCCTGCAGGATCACATCCTGCCATGGAGCACCTGGCTGGCAGCTGAGCATAGGCTGTGTCCACAGGGCAAGTGTCAAGCAAACCATGGGGTAGATTAGTTAAAGATCACGTCAGCTCCAGCCCCTGCTTTCAACAGCCATCCATCTTGCAAGCATGAGAGTCTCAGTGGACTAAAATAAACCATTTTTCTACAACTCGTGCTTAAACTAAACCTACATTCCGTAGTCCAGAAGGTGTGAAAAGGTGGCACAGCATATTTCTTTCAGTGGAAATGTCTTTTAATAGTGTTAACCAGGCAGCTGGAGCTGAAAGATGATCAGATGGAAGTGTATGTTTGTATTTAATTTCTGAATCTCATTTACTCCGGAAATCATCCTGCTTCCCAGGCTCAACCTGTGCCTGGCTAGGCACTTTGTAAAGATGTGTTAGCATCTTGGGTATGGGAAAATGGGATTCATAGCAATAAAATGCAACAGCCTATCCAGGAAAGGCATGTTGGAAGAAAATACGCTCTGAAGAGTGAATTAACCTCCTGAAGAAAGACAGGAAGGCCTCTTCTGAGTGCTGACCTAGCCCCAGCTATTCTCAGATCCTGCCAGATGCCTCCTCAGCTGTTTAGGACCAGGTTAATGTTCCTCCAGTTACACCACTGGGGAATACAGACATGCCTTCACATCAGCTATCTATGGATCAGATAAAGTTCAAGGACTGTGCATTCAGTGGGGGTCTAAGAAACTGGGGAATGTCCTTCTGTGATTTCTGCCACCTCTCAACCCAGGAGCCTAAAGAAAACAGACAAATGCACCCCAGATTCAAAGTGGCTCTTGCCATCCCCTCCTTTTTGCTTTTCATCAAGCTGCACTGACAGCACTTGGTCCTTTGTTGACACAGCAGCCCTTTGTGATCTTCCTGGGTGAAATGCCAGTGAGAGCAGCTTGCTCCACTCAGCCATGGGGCTATTCCACATGCAGGAGGATGGGGCTGGACTGGGAAATGCTGCTCTTCCACACAGGGACGTCACTTCCCAAAAACAACTTTCACCTTGCTCTCAGTAGACATGCTAGCTTGTCTGGCTTTTTCCCTACTGATACACAAACTGGGGAACACCTCAAGTGTTCTTCGAGACCACACTGATGTCTGTGAGCGAGGCAGTGTCACCTCGAAGTCACCCAGTCCATCACATCCCTTCTGATTTGCTGTACTGACTCCATATGGCCAAACATTTTTAAAACAAACATTCAATCAAAAAAACACCACTAAAGAGTCTGAATGACAGTAGTAAAGTTTTGGAAGGGAAGCTGAAAGGTGAGGTATTCATTTCTGCAACACAAAGCACATTGAGATTGAAGGATACTTTCCAAACTGTGCAAACTTCACTAATTTTGTTGCTTCATAAGTCAGCTGGACACAGCACTGGCAAAGCATCCTGCTTCAGCAAGGGAACAGTCCATATGCCCTGCTAGGATTTTTCCCTAGTTTTGGAAGACCAAATCCTGTCTTATCCACAATTAGTGGGAGTGATGATCACCTACTTGATAGCTCTGTGTGCATGGAAGAGGTCCAGGCTGCTGCTGTTGGGGCAGCTGGATTGTAGGCTAAATGTCGTTCTTTTACATTTGTCTCCTCATCACCTCCCCACGTCTTTAGCAGGTTTGCTCAGTTCCTAAGAAAACTGCTTTGATGTTCAGTGAGATACTGAGCTGTAGCATATGTACCTCTTATTCTTGTTAGCAAAAACAGCTGTTAGGAGTGCCAACATGTCATCTTGCTCCTTATTTAGTAGGTGCAAACAAACAAAACTGTTTCAGAAGGAAAAATAAAGAAAATCCTAAATGCACTCAAGGAAGAACTCATGCTAAATTGCAGGCAGCACTTCAGCCATGTTGATAGAACTTAACTGGCAGAAAATCCCAAGGAAAAAAAAAGCCTAGGGGATATTGAATACATGGGTACAGACAGGGGTAGTCCAGAAACCCCGCAGATCCATGTGGAGTGGACAGTCCCTCAGTGACTTCTGCTTGGGCACAGTGCCACATCCTTGCAGGCTCATCACTTGTGGACAGGCTTGCATGCAAACATTCCACAAGACAAGTGGAGCCAATTGCACAGAATCATGGAATAATAGAATGGTTTGGCATGGATGCCATTCATCAGAGCAGGTTGCTCAGAGCCCCATCCAGCCTGGCCTTGAACACTTCCTGGGACGGAGCATCCACAGCTTCTCTGGGCAGCCTGTGCCAGTGTCTGACAACCCTCACAGGATTATCTGTATAGGATAGAATATCTGACCTAAACCTGTCCTCTTTCAGTTTAAAACATTTGCCTCTTGTCCCGTCAATATGTGACATAAAAGTCCCTCTCCCTCATTTTTACAAGCCCCCTTTACAGGACTGGAAGGTGCTATAAGGTGCCTCTGAAGCCTTCTCTTTTCCAGGCTGAACAACCCCAGCACCCTCAGCTTTTCTTCATAGGTGAGGTGCTCCATTCCCTTGATCATCTTCACAGGTTTCCATGTCTCCTTGCCTTTTCTTGCAGTAGGGAGCTGGCCTGCTGAGCCATAAGGTCTTCCTTTTTCAATCAAGAAGTGCTTTTTCCAATCTCTGTTGTGATATAGCCAAAGCACAAAGTCTCATTTGTAAGCTGCTCTCTTCTCAAGAGACAGTCATGATGTGTATCACAGGAGGTGAGGGTCTAAGGTAGCAGCTGCATCCAGCTTCCCACATGCAGTGGCTGGCACTGGAAAAGCTACCCAGTTCTGCAGGGTGCAAATAAGAGCTACTCCATATGCTACAGCATGATGTGGCCAAAAAAGGTCTGCAGCTGGAGGCCAACAGTTAGTGATTATTTCACTGCGCCACAAGGGAGGAAGAGATATTGAGACCATGATCAGTTTCCTCAGTCTTTCAACTCCCAGATGATCCTTTGAACTGGGACACAGGATGGAAAAGTATACACCTTCTCATCCCTCCATGCCACACTGACCTACAGGAGCTCACTTCAAATGTGAGAATATTTTTAACCCCAAGTCAGTGAGCAGAACACATTATGTGAGATCATTTATGCCCCATGAGATGTGACTGCTATGTCACCTTCTTCCTGACTCAAGCCATGGCAGTGCCCAGGGTTTTGGAGACAGACAAATGCACCTCACCAGCCAAACTATGAAATTGCAAAGGAGATTTTCTTCTGAATTTCTTCTAGCACTTCCTACGAATCCACAAAGCTCTGAAGCAGAGGGATTACTAATATGTGCAAACATATCCAACTTCCTCTCAATTCCTTTAAATGAAAAATTGTGCCAGACATTCCAAATCTAATTTCCAGTTTCCAAGAATCTTCCTCATTAATTTTCAATTCTTTTCATAAGCTTATCAAACCACATCTTAAAACCATTTATGTTTCTTGCCCTTAGTGAGAAATTCAGTCCTGCAATTCCTAAAGCAAATAGGAAAATAATTACTCCCCAGAATATGATCATAATCAATTTATATTATTTGATCTTGTAATTTAAAAACACTACCAACTCTGCTTAATACTACCCCTCACCACCACCCCACCAGATGCAATGAAGAGCAGGAGCAGAAAGGTATGAACTCCACAGTTTGGAAAGAAAAAACCAACAGCGATAGTCTGGACTGCATCAGGGCTTGGATGATTAAATGCAATCAAAGCCAAATCAGTACAAAGTGACAGAAAAACAAAGGTTCACATGAGTTTGCAATATTCTGCAAAGCAACAGTTTAGCAGATCCATCTGTGTATATGTATATATATACACACACAGGAGAAATGTCACCCACAAGCACATTGCAGCATAGTACAGGATGGAGAATTCTGATTGCACAGAGCCATTCACAACAAGCAAAGAAGAAACTTGTTGGAAAACACAGGACAAATACATGGCAGCAAGTAAACTGCCACTTGTGTGGTCAGCTCCTCTGGGAATGAGCAATAACTGTACTAAAGGTATTTCTTAATCCTTAGCCATACTGAACATCCTTCTCTTAATAAGTTATACAATCAATCAATAGGAGTTATACAATTTGGATGTATAAAGCCTCAAGAAAGCTGAAAAATCAAGATTTTCAATTTGAAGGATCATTTATAATTTAAATTCAAATTAGGTCCAAATCAAACCAAACTTGTCTTGCCTTTAATAACTACTTGAGAAATAGTGACATTCAATATCCTCCTGGCATCTGGCAACTACCCAGTGGAACCAACATCCTTGCCAGCCACACTACTGCTTCTCCTGACATTTGTTGCTTTTACCACCGCTACCACATCTGTCCTGGAGCCAAGAGACCTTGGACAGGCATGATATACTACAATAGAAACACTAAAAATTAGAAAATTTAGGGAATTTTTGAATCATAATCACAAGCAACATCTGTGTCATTTATTTATCTGTCCGATGTGGAAAGGTACAAAGCAAAGTGCTTTGTAATATCTGTCTCCCAGTCTAAAGGCATCCAAGCTAGTGATGCCACTGCTGGACTTTTTTTCCAGCTATGACCACAGAGATCTGAGCTCCAGAGCAGCCACTCAGGAATCCTCCTTTGAGTTGTTCTAATCTTTTTAACCCTGTACAAAATTCTTCAGCTTTAGCAAATCCAAATCTATAAATCATTATATTTCAACCAAAGACTAATTTAGTTAAGACACTTTCCTGCCATCCGTATGGCATCTTGTGAAGGATTTGTGTCTCTGTGTCTCTTAGATACTCAGAAGTATCTTGCTTAACTAGTTAAACATGTAGCACTGGGGAATTACACTTTTTCTGCTAATGGATGAATGGTCATTAATGGCCACTAGAACCTGAAAGCTGCAGTGAAATCACAAGCAAGTGTGCTTGTTTTCTCCCTTAACTCACCTACCAGTCTCCCATGGTCCCATTGTCAATGGTCCTGACTTTAATCCCTACTGACCATGCACATCCTACATGGGTCAGATGCCATTGCTTGTTGTATATTTTCATAAAATAAAACCTTTCTTCTTTGAAGGCTGATGCAGGATTTTCAATAATAAAATATATGAGGAAATGCAGTTTTTATGTCTCTTTTTAAAACAGCATTTCACTCACCACTGTCACCCCAGTGTCCCAGTTTACATAGGACTGTGAACACAAAGGGTAACCAACACCTTCAGCATCAGCAGCTTTTATTGGAGGTTTCCAGCCCCCAAAAAATAGCTGTGCATAATCTTGCTTAGCTCTGCAACTGTATTAAGCAATGCTTATTCATCATGACACAGGTGCTGGTTACCTATATCCAGCCTGTATATTAACTTTCTGTGTTCATTGTTTCCACAAGAAGAGCCAATGCCCAGCTCTGCCAGTCAGGTGCAACACAGGACACCTCAGTGCCCCACACAGCCTTACCTTCATAGCATGCACCACAGCCTCTGGCTTCTGACTCACAGGGACATACCCTGCTGCAGGAGAAGATGCAAGATCAGATGTCATGCGAGCTGGTCCCTGTGGAAATCAGACATGATATGTGTTAATTCCCCTTTGGGTGATTTAAGCAAGGATTAAGAAAATATCCAGAAAATTTGACCACTAGATTGTCTCGAATTCAATCCCCTTAGCCATGTTTCAAAGACAAAAGTCACCACTACCCCTTCCTCCCAAGTCACTTGATTCGACACCATTTAAATACCAGCACCCAGTCTCGATGTGTTCAGGCAAGAGATCACCATGGTGTAAATCTAAATTGATTCAAGAAACACTTTTTGTTCATTTAGGATAGCTTTCTACAAGGACAAGATCAAACAGTACTCATCCTTCTAGACACAGGAGCAATGCAAAAAAGATGATTTTCCAGCATAAAAGGGTCATTTCTAAGAAGCTGTGTTCACCAAAGAAACAGTTGGCATAACTTCATTGCTTCTCTGGCAGCGTTTTCACATAGACATCAAGTACTGATCTTCAGCTACAGAGAAAATTGTGAAAGCAACCTTAAAAGAAGCAGATGTCCAAACCTAATGTTGGCTGGGTTTGTTTCCAAAATGCTGGCCAGTCCTCCTGCATGAAGGATTCCATTGGGAAAGATGCCGAAATTACATTTTACAAAAGATTTCTACTGTCCAACCAGCCTTGTAAGCATTTTTCATAGGGTTTTCCTTTTTCTACAGGCATGCAGCTTGAATTATGAGAGACACAATATCTTTATTCAGTGAGATGCACCCTGCCTGTCCCTAATATTTTTGCATTGCTTTGTAACTCCGAGAGAAATCAACAATGAAATCATTGACCAAACTTGTATTTAGTCTTCACATCCTTTAGGAAACACAAAGAATTATTATACTTGGGGACCTCTGAAAGCAAATTAGGATGGCAGAGCGGCATGTAGCACCATCACAGGAATGCTTTCACACACAACACACGAGGCACTCCATTCACATCTTTTCTGCCTTTAAAACACAGCATGTTTTATGCTTTGTCTCATCACTTTGCCTTCCCTGCCAGGGCCAGCAAGTTAGCTGTGCCAGAAGAATCAGAGAATAACAGAAACACAGAATGGTTTGGGTTGGATGGGACCCCAAAAATCCTCTAGTTCCAACTCCCTGCCATGGGCAGGGAACCTTCTACTGAATCAGGTTGCTTAAAGCCCCATGCAGCCTGGCCTTGAACACTTCCAGGGATGGAGCATCCACAACTTCTGTGGGCAACCTACAGCTGCAACTTACAACTGCAAAATGGGCTACAAATTTCTCACAGGTCTGGTAAATGCAACAGAGTCCTTCCAGAATCAGCTTCCCACAAAAGTGAGAGATATCAATGCATGCATAATTATTCTGGCTTTATCATGAAAGATGCTTTCTTTCTATAAATGACCAGGTTCATGACAACCTGAAGAAGAATATTCAGGAGTTTGTGGTCATACTTCATACGGATCTTTTCCCATGGCCCTCTTCAGAACTAACACAGGAAATGCCAAGCAATGGTCTAACATTCAATATTTCTTTGGAGTTGAGAGTAATCTGACAAAGTTAAAAGGAATTCTGCTGGATGTGACTGCTGACAACAGTTTAAATACAGTTTCCTGCCAAACTAGAGTAGATCATGAGGTCTTCCATATGAAAGACAGCAGCAGCTTCTCCTCACATAACTGAAGTCACTAATGAGCTACAAAGCACTTCCATGATCGCAATCACTCTCAAAATTATTACAGAATACAAATGAAACAAAAATGATTAGAGAGAAATGTTTTCTAAAGAGCTTGATCACACTTAACCAATCATCATACTGACAAGATAAAAGCAATTTTGCAAACACAGTGATATACTGGATTTATCATCTCACAAAAAAGCCATTCAAAGGGTCACCTTTCTTCTCAGACAAGGGCAGTCAACTGAGTGGCCTCTGAACACAGGTAGAGAATTTGACTGAAGAAGGGAAAAATAATTTTAAAGAATGAGAAATGCAGCAAAAGAGGTAGACCCAACACTTGCAGTCAAGGTCTAAGTGACAGATTACTTCATTTCTAAAATAGGCATGACCCTTGGTCCTTAGCTTGGAAGCCAAAAGCCCCAGCCAACAGACAGAGATGTCCAAACTGCTGAGTGCCATCATCAGCAATGGTGAGAGAACCACATGGCCACACCACTGGCCCATTGCCCCAGGCCACAGAGACCTCCCCACCATGCCAGGCTGGGGCTACAAAAGGTCAAATACACTTGTGAAGAAAGTGGGGGAGCAAGCAAAGATCTCACCAACATCCCTGCTCCTTGCAGCTATGGGATGCAACAAGTAAAAATACACACACAGCTAAGGGTGGCTCAATATTCATCACTGCAGTCAGAGCTTCTTGTGCAGCTGCACCCTTAGGGAAGGCTCTTTCCTGACACACAAAGAGTCGGCATTTTTTAAAGGGCTTGGTGCTCCATTCCCACCAATTTCAGTGAGGTTCACAAAAGAAAAAAAGCTTCAGCCAAACTCCTATCAGCTTCCTGCACAGAGGCACACATAAAGGAGGACAGAGCTGAGGGGACTGCAGTCAGCAAGGAAAGAAGTGACAACATATCCAGCAGGATACATGGCCAGCAGGATGTGTGGCCAGCCTTTGGAGGATGGAGGAGAGGAAAATGGGCAGAGTTCACCGATAGTCTCAGCTGAAGAGGAGGAAATGGAAGGAATTGGAGATAAGGTCAAGGTTGCTATATTGGAAAACTGCCAACAGTGGGAGAAAGGAGGCAATGGGAAGGAAGAGGAGGATGTGTATTTTACCCAGCAGGAAATCTATTGAGGTGAAATGCAGAAGAGAAGGAACCAGAGATTTGAGACAGTACATTGGAAGGAGGACAGGGAAAATCTCAATAAGTCAGCGTTAAGTACTAAGTAAAATTGCACAGATGGAGGAGATTCCTCATAGCTAGAACAGATGCATTTGGAAACTGCAGGCAAGAATTCCCATAGCTGTCCCCCACCACTCTAGCTCAGTTAATCTGAGGACCCCTACCACTGCAGAAACCCTTGCCCTTCCTGTTCCCTATAGCTGACATTTTCACAGACATAGGAATACAATTGACTCAGCACCCTGGCAGACAATAATAGCAAGGTTAATCTGGTTACACCCTAAGAAGCAGAAATTGCCCCTATAGGCAAAAAGCAATATGGAGTGTTTTGAGGCAAGCGCCACTCTCAGTTTCCTCTCCCCATCTGGTTTTGTCGAGCATGCAGTCTTTGTATTAGATGGACATATGGATTTTCCACTTGCTAGGTTTTTATAGTGTTTGGTAGTTCAGAGGTGGTTTACTCTTTGCCCTCAGATATGTGGCTGAGGCATTACATAATTGTATAAATGAATGGTGCTGCAAGACAGCTCAGACGTCACCAAAAATGCCATTGAAATTTATAATAAAGATGTTGAGAAATAGTATTCCACTTTCAGCTCCATCCACAGCCACAGTCACTCCACCAAAAGGATGAGCTGCCCAGCAGTGAGATTACCAGTCTAATCAAGGCGAGTAGGTATAGGTTATATCTCTGAGTTCCCAAGTGCTTGCACAAGGTTTATCAACCACTCCACCCCTGAGACTCAAAGACAGTTCTCCTCAAGAAGCAAAAGTCCCAGGGAACCAGAGGCTGTGGAGCTGTGTGTGACCCATCCTATGTTTCCTCAGCAAGCAGGTGTTTTTGCTTCTCTCCTAACCACTGTGACTGCTTAGAACACTCAAAATCGCTGTGGCATGGATCTCTGATGAGTTCAGCCATGGACAGAACAGCCCTATCTCTGCTGACAGGATGGTTCTGGACTGTAATGTCCTGAGAGGGTCCTGATGAGACTCTTTGTATCCCTCAAAGGAGGACAGTGCCAAGTACCCCCATATCCAGGCCATTTTCTATTGGGAAAATGACAATAAGAGCTATTCCTCTGTTGTCTCTGTGCAGACAGCAGTCCTGAAGTGCCACTGAACACATTCCCCTTTCAGACCTTGCTTGCTCCTCCATTTCAAGCAGATCAGTGCTGAATATTTGGTATCAGTGATGGGACCAATGCACTTCTCCGAGCTTACTGCTCCCATGTGACATCAGTCTCCTCCCCATCCCACCCACCCCATGTCACGCACACTGAAACTACAAATCCACCAGAGAAGCTCAATTCTATCTGAGTCTCTCCCAGAAACCTCTCTCTGGAGCCTGCAGGGCTTGTCTCCAAGTCTGTATGGAGAGTCACAGTCCAGCTGTGTAATTGACTAAGGAAAGAGAGAGAAACTCTGCAGTCTTTCATGCCAGAGCATCCTTCAAACAATAAGCTACACACAGGGGATGAGTTCCCCAATTCTCTGTTGCTAGAATGACACTGACACCCTCCAACCCAAAGCAGAAAACAAAGCAAATCAAAGTAGCCCCATTCACTGCCCCAGCCAAAAACGATCAGCAAAGCAATAGTGCTAATGTGAGAAAGAAAATCCCCAGACCACAAATACTGCCAATGATCCTTTCCAATCTGACACCAAAAAAAAAATGAAGAGCAGAGGCCTCAACTTGCAGCTGCTGGTGAACATCTGCTGTTGTGTCACGCCACCATGTCATTACCAGTGTCTAAGACCAAGTTTCCTAGTGAGTCCTTCCTGGCTCTATCTGGTTGCATGGGATGTGGTCCAGCACCAATGCTGACAAGCACTGCCATGGATACTTCATTCCTGTGTATTTGGAGGACCAGAATTAATAAGACTCTCTGTAATAGGGCACACTGTGAAATCCCAATAATGACACACCTCCACAGAGGTAAAGTAAGGCTTAAAATATGAACATCTCTTAATAGCAGTGGGAATGCTTTGGAACCCAAGAAAAAAAGAGCCTAACTGGGGATGACAGGTGTCTGCTCTTTTGGAGGTTTTGGATCAGAAATCTCAAAAAAAAGAACAAAGAAATTGTGATAAACAATTTCTTCTTGATTCCTCCAGGGATCTGAAAAGACATGAGACCTTGGGCCTTCCATCAGTTTTCAATCTCTTTTTGCTCAATTATATTCTGTCTTTTAATGACACTCTTTCCTACCTCACCTCCCAGAGAGTTATTCCTGATCTGCAGAAAGGCTGCAAAAGGCTACATTTCAAAACCCAGAAGAGAACATCATGCTGGTTTTACTTCAGCCAGCAGACACAACCTAAGCACTGAGGATACTTCAGACCCACATGGAACATATGAGCAAATATTAATGCTTCTGAACTTCACATCTTCCCCTTGCCTTCTATTAATTTTTGTCTGCCATTTCAAAAAACAAGCATTTAGAATTCAAATTCAAACCCGATTATATAAGCCACATTTTTCTAACGGCATAACTCAGACAACATTAAAGCTAAATGGAGTCATATCAGACATTGTGAAGTTTTTATTGCCGAGACAGAACACAGAAAATTACATTACATCAGGCACTGTCAGACAGCTCACAATAAAATTCCCAGGCACATCTATTTATCTCACAGTGGTTTTGTTTGCTTACCCAGGTTTGAATTGTACTTGGACCCTTCCTTAGCAGCTGTCACCAACCAGGTGTTTTAAATAAAAAATAAATAAATAAATGAGTCAACACCACTCTGCAAATTGGGAACTGTTAAGAGACAAGCAGGAGGCAGTAACATGCCCACAATTCATGGAAAGTGGATTGCAGAGCCAGGTAGTACCATGGAAAGGTGCCATGACTGGCACCCAGTCTTGGTGTGCTGACAGAACAGGGGCCCAGCACATCTTGTTTTGTGAATGGCACATGTGGCAACAAGTTTAAGAAAGTGCCTGGAGCAGCTCCAGCCAGGTAGTGCTGGGGGCAGATGGGGAAAACCAGCAGCAAAACCAAGAGCTGAGAGCACAAGGCCACTGTGGCACAGGAGAAGGGAAGGCAGGGAATGCACCAAAATCCTGAAGCATGGTGTCCCCATCAGAAGAGTAGCACAGGCAGCACCAAGGGCAAGCACTGGGCTCACACAGACTGATGGTCCATTCAAAAATAGAAATCTCCCTTCACACAAAGATGAGTGGCATTCCTGGATGATCACAGAAAAAAAATCTCCTGTTACCACCAGCCTGAGAAATTCCCTGGGCCCCCTCACGTTTTGCATCCCAGGCCACATTTCCCGTGCCCCGCTGCCCTGCAGCTGCAGAGGGTTAATGGCTGAAACAAAGCGCCGGCAGCGCTGAAGCGTGTCCTGACTCCCGGCTGACATTCCACCCTCCCTTCCTGCCAAGTCCCTTCCCTCCCTGCTGCATCTGCTCATGCCCACGGCAGCTCTGCCATTGCCACCACGTGTGGTGCTGCTGAGGGAGCCCAGCTCCTCTCATGGCCCTGCAGGGACAGGATTACCTGGTGGCACTCTGGCAGCAGACCCCGGGCTCCTTGCTGGCTACAAGGTGTCCTGGAGGCACAAAGAAGCCACCAGTGCCAGCTGCTCTGCAGACCACACCTTTCTGCCACCCCACTGTAGATGATGCCAGACCTCTGATACTGAGCATGGGACACCCTTGCTGGAGCCAGGGAGCACCTGTATGTGTCCTGTTTGCCTGATCCAGAGCAGTGATGGTGCTTGGCTGTTTTGTTCCATGCCTATTGTGCAGAAAGCCTGCCAGCACCCAGCTCAAACTGAACCACCAGCTCCTTTCTTGGGCTCTTAAATGGCTGCACGTTCCCAAAGACACAGTGGGCTGCACCTGCCACCAGGCACAGGAGAAGAAACTTGTGGAAGATTCCTAGACAACACAGGTCCTGGCCACTGACCAGTGAGTTCAGAGCCATCAGTAGTCTGTATTAGCATCTTCCTTATCAAATCAAGGGACTTTATTGCAGATGATAATCTCCTTTGGCATTACTTAATTTGCTGCCTTTAATCATAGAGAACAGCTGGTCATGTAAACATTCAAATCCACGAATTAACTGCTGGGTCCACACAGGAGCCAGACAGAGCCCGTCTGTGTGTCTCAGCCACCTCCTCCTGTATCTTCACAGTGTCCCCAGCACGCAAGGATGTCTAACTAGTAATAACAAGGACTTACAGGGTGCTTTCTGATTATTAAAAAAACCAATTTAACTGTTTCATTGCTTTCTCAGCAAACATCACAGACAGCCAACAAAAGAATAGCTCCTCTCCCTGGCAGGCATGACACAGCACTGGCTGTATGGGCTGGGGCACCAAAGGGAACATTTCAGGGACTGTCCCGAACAGAGAAAACAAAGTCAGGACATTGTTTGCAACTGGATGTCATTACAAACAGGAAGGGTGTCTTTTCTCAGAACTGAGTTGATGGCAGCTCCAGACTGGGGAGACTCCTCGGAGCATGCAGAGCCGGTGAATCAGCCTCCTCCGGCAGAGAGAGGAGTGCTCACTCTGGGTTGGTGACAGCGCTGGGCTGGCTGGGACAGTGCACCCCGGTAAAATCACCACCGACAGCTCCAGCCGTCCCCTCGGACCCTGAAACCCTCACCGACATGACATATTCAGAGCAGTTTCAGCCCGTAAACACCTGACACGGGCAAACAGAAAAAGTCTGTCCCGGCAGAGCAAGCCCACGCCGCACCAGCAGACAAGTGCACTAACTCTGACTGACTCACAGGGGCACTGTCAGCGTAAGGATTTTGAGAGGTGCTACCACTTTTTATAAAGGAACGTCAACACATTTGTTTTCAGAAGAAAACAGTGGGCATTTTTAAGATTTTCATGATTATGAAGGAAATCTGATTTGGGGATGATGCAGGTGAAAGCCTCTGAGTGGGTAGAGGATGCATGCAGGCACAGGAGGATACCTGTGCACATCTGTATCACCCCTCAGGTCTCCATTTCAGCCTGGCTGCCCCTCCAGATCTGTGGCAGAGCAAGGGTCTGTTGTGCCCCTGCCTCTTCCCCTGACCCCACTGCCAGCCCCAGACAAAGGTACATGAAAAATGAGCATGAGACCCTACAGCAGATTGCCAATGCAGATGAATTTTTCTTGCTTTCTGTGGTTACCTGTAAGGGCAGATTATGGGCACAGCCTGTCAATGCCTTTTGCTCATCAAATCCCCAAACTTTGTCACTGCCAAACTTTGTGGTGGTTAGCTGCCATGAGGAAAAAAACCACCCACTGCTCAGAGCCTCTGCAATTGCAGCAGATGAAGGGCAGCTGCTTTCAAAAATGGATTGGTTTTTTCTCAGTTGCTGGTGATACACCCTGAAGCTTCACCACAGCACCCCCTGGGCCATAAATCCTGACAAACCTTTCATTTTATTTTCTCTTCCACAGCTACTGTTGCTGCAGCAGCAAATCAGCCACCTTAAATTTCTCTTTTTGTCTGCTCAAAAACATCCCTGTGGTATTGGTGAAGCCAGTGGGATGGAGCTGCCTCTGCCACGCTTCTCACGCTTCTCTCAATCATTGCTTCCCCCAGCCTAAAAAGGCACCATGTCCATCACTGATGTGGGAAGGTGAGAAACCAGCCTAGAGTCATCCTCTGACACACATCAGCTGTGCTCAGCTCACCTGACAGCTACAGGGGAGGAGTGCAGGGATAGGAGAAGGCAGGAGACCATCAGGGCCCTGCACAGGATGGGCTTCTGAAGCAACAGAGGGGGTTGAAGGTGTTTTGAGAGGCCACAATGAGATGCTGAAGATGCAAATGCAATCCTGGGGATGGCAGAGGCACTGGGCAGCCACGGATCCTCCTGCCCAGGGGCTTCATGTAGCACTGCGAGGGCCTGGGGGTTCCTTGGGCAGTGGAGGGGTTGCTGTGTTGTGCTGGGACACCTTGGGGCCCTGCTAAGGTCCCCAGCGCACCAGGTGACTCTTTAGACACTATCAGGAACTCCAAGGGTTCCCCTGACTCTTCTGGGTGCATTATCAGGACATCACAATGAGAACAGTTGATGATCTTCTGCCATTTCAAGCTCAATTTTAAAAGTCAGGTTTGCTTTACAAAGCTGATCCAGTTCTCCCTGAGAGGAACAGATTTACTCCCATGCAGGCTGAGGAGGGACTACAAGACTTGCTCTGGGTTTCCCAGAGAGACCTAAGACCAGGCTTGGGCCACAGTTACATCTCCTTGCCTACACCAGGTTGGTTCAGGGGCCACCTTTGTCCTTCCTCTGCACGGAGCTGGGGGAGAGATACTGAGTTGCCTTCTTGCTTTGCTTCTGCCTTAGCCCTTGCACTGAACAGGATGGAGACCATTGTCTTCCCAGCCAAAAAGGAGAGACAGGACTGCCATTGGGGCTGGGGTTTATCTACTCTGTGCCCTCACATCACTCCTCACCACTGCTCTCACTGGCTCAGCAGACAGCCAGCGCTTCAGCCAAGGACTCATCATCCCTTCCCACTCCATCTAATGGTTTCTCTTTACACCTACAGACCACAAACATTTGGGCTTGTTTCTGTAATAGCAAGCGAGCCATCTGGCAAAATGAAATACACTTCCCCCGAGCATCCCCACAAGGCAGAGGTACAAAACATAACTCGCTGTGACAGCATGGTGGGAACCAAGGGAAGGGGCTGGTGCTGCAGCCAGGCTGCCAGAGGTATCTCCCAGGCTTTGCATCCTTCAAGAAGTGGGCACTGGAGAAAAATACAATCAGAAACAGTGTCAGGAAACCAGAGACTCACCAGCCCTCTAAGTTGAGTGCTCTCCACTACATAACCACACTACTACTTCTTTGCATTTTCCTATGGACCTTGTTGGTTTTGGAATAGATTTAGAGGGGAAAAAGGAAGTGTGTAGTCTATACAGACTCCTGAGAAAAGCAGCTTTGAATACTCTAACAGAAATCTCACTTTTATCTGGAGATACTTATTGTAGTCTCCAGGGGCATATATAAAAGCTGGATATTGGCATCATCAGCATTGTCTTCTGAAAAAGAGAGAGCTTGTCTCAGCTCTCACAGAGTGTATCTGCAGGTACTTTCCCCAGGGATTCCCAGTTCCAGGCCCAGGATGGTCTCCAGTCACCACCTACAGCACAGACACATCCTCCTGAACCCAGATGGGGAACCACTAGGAGCTCCTGTTCCTCAGCAAGGGAACGCTAAAAGCTCAGTACAAAAACTCAAGGAAGGGGAAGGTGATGATTATTTTAACCTAACATGTCACTCACATCCACATACCTACAAACCAAAAGGTGGTCAGGGTCACTGTGTGTGGCACAGAAAACAAGGGACACCCACTAGCAAGTCCTAATGAGAGCCCTGGCATCTCTCCTCATTGACAGCAAAGAAATGGGTTCTGGGACACCTTTTTCACATGCCTTAGGAGTCTGTGGTTATTACAGGCTGATCTTTATCTCAGCATCTTGCTTACTCACCCTCCAAAAGCCCTAGGAAAACTGCTGCCTGTTGCCGTCTTTCCATCACTTTGGTCATCTTATCTACTCCTTCCTCTTGGAGCCACAGGAAGAAAAACCATGGCGTGACATTGCTCCCGTTATCAAGGAACCAGTCCTCTGCTGATGAGCCATCTGTGCTGTGGCCTTATCACAGCACAGACCTCCCAGCCCCAACACAAACCACACATCCTGTGGTGTTTACCCATTTGTTTGCTGCCAGTCACATCTTGGGCCATCAGCACAGGCCAAGGCATTCCTTCCTCTAGAATTCCTGCTGGTGTTTTCACACACACTTTTCCACCCACACTCCATCCACACTAGCCTTAGTATTTCCATTACAAATCTCTACAGTTACTCCCACCAAAGGCAGGATTCCCATTATAAATCACACAAACGCTGCTAGCAGATTTTAAGTCTAAGCCAGCCAGGCTAGCTCTGACTGCTAGCAACAAGCTGGTTCATGTTTAATGGTGTTCTTTGCCAATGTGGATAAATGGTCCCTCCAGGCAGCTGCTTTACAAGCTTCTCAAGGTGATGGTACCTTCAGCCATAGGTCACCTTCTCATGCCTGGGTACTGAGAGGGGCCTGTGGCACAGCCACAGGGCAGTGGGCAGGTACATCAAAGTCTGCATGGAGCATGTGTTCACAGGGCAGCCAGAGCACCCATGAAGAGGCCAACGAAAAGAGAGAGGTGCAAGCTCTGGGCCACAGTTCAGCCCCCACATGCATCCTCAGCTGTGATGCAGGGGTCTTGGATATCCCCCTGGATGTGGGAGGAGTGAGCCAGCAGCTGTGTGGGGTTTAGTTGCCAGCTGCAATTAAGCCATGACATCCAGATGCCAGGTGGGCCACAGAGTCCTCAGCAGTGCACAGCTCACAGGTGTCTCATGCCTGGGACACCGACTCACATGAGACTGAGCAGCTCTGGAGGCTGCTGGCAATAGTAAAAATGGAGCCAGCCTACACAGCTTAGTCTCATCCCAGGGAAATGGCAGGTCCTATCAGGAGCTTGTTGCTGCCTCCTCTCATGAGTCCAAGCCAGAAGAAATTACCCTCACCTCCCAGAGGACACAGGGAGCCTCTGGTACTCCATGAAATGGTGCTTGGTGGCAGTTCCCAGAGCTGGAAAGACTGACCACTCTGCTATCAGTTCCTTCCCTTGCAAAGGCCAGGGTCATGTAAGCCAGACTAACCCCAAGGATTGTTGTTCCTGTATATTTGGTAACCACTGCAGACTACAGAGTAAATCTATAATGACCCATGTGCATGGAGCCCGATGCGAAGAATGCAACTGTGAGTGTTCTTTTGTTTCTGCATCTTGAGTGTGCACTGGTGCCCCTGATCCAGGACACATTAGAAATACCCAGCTGTGTCATTAACTGGGCTATGTCAGAGCCCTGGAGAGCTGCAGTGGTGCCTGCTTGTTACCTGCGTGACAGTGAGGGATGTGCTGAGGAACTTCCCAAAGAGTAGCACCGGCAGTGCTGATGATGAAACCCTGAACAGATGTGACAGCTTTGAAGCTGACACCAATTGTCCATCACTCACCCACATGAAGCTTGGGCAGGCACAAAGAATGATTTCTCACAAACTCATGCCTGCTGTCTACAAAAAAAAAGCCACAGAGAAAGTCAGGTACATCTAAGTGTTCTGGGCATACTCAAGTCATTCAAAGACATTTGCATGAATTCGTGATCATTATCCTTCATCACAAAAACAGTGTATCATGTCAAGCCACAAACCAAAGGGATTTCAGTAGGGATAAGTAAATAAATGGCTACATAAGTATCTCACACAATGTGGATTTGAATCCAAAGCTGTTTTTGTTTTTCCTATATCAAATTCTCGCTAAGAAGGCAGAACACAGCTAGGGTGACAGATGAAAGTGAATGTCACACAGCACCCAGGCCTCTCCATAAATGCCAGGTGCCATCTCTTCCTTGAGGAAGGAGAGAAAACAGGGACAAGTAGCCAGAAAGGGCTCCAGCAGGCAGGACCATCTGCCACCACCCCTCACACAGCCCCGGTGAGCTGCAGGGGCCAATGCTCAAGCAGAAAACTCTCCTGCCAGCTCCCATCCCAGCACAGCTCCTCTGCAGAGAGCTGCTGGACATTTCCCAGCCTGACTGACAAGATAAACATAAAATCGTGAGTAGCAGCACTCCTTGGGGCAACCAGCACAGGCTGAGTGTCATCAACCTGGAACAAAGCTGGGGATCAAAAGCCTAAGCACCATGGAAGCAAAGCAAAATCTCCAGAATTTTAAGGCTGGCACACCCAGACAAATATCTCCAGTTTCAAGTCTCTCTGCACTCCTTATAAAGTCTCCTGTCTTTATACATGGGGCACAAAGTTAGAAACGTGAATATTCACCTGGACAGTTTTATCCTCCTTTTTTTTGCTTGAAGCATCTCTTTCCATCCTGCAATTTAGCAGGGATAGGAAGGGTATATGCTTCCATACTTGAGTTTTATTTATGCAAATTTTATTAAATTATTATTGTGCCTTTCCTTAAAACTGTAAGAGATACACTAAATCTACAGAATGACTATTTCCCAATCAAGCAGCCCAACACATGACTGGTCCTACAGGACCTGCAGTTCTGCTGACCAGTGTCCCAGACATGGAGCAGGGAGGTTCTCCAGCTGTGCTGCCATCAGGATTTTGCTCACATTCATAACACTCACAGCCCACTCCCACCAGGACTCTCTGACTGTTTCTACACTCCTCCTGTGATCTGGAAAACAGTATCACCATTCAAACATAAAGGCCCAAACAGTGAGGGAAACATCTGGAAGGCAAACACCTGGCAGGGCTCAGGATCCTCAGCCATGCCTGGCACATGGATGCCCTGGCACAGCAGCACAGATTCCATCTTATGCAAGAGGCTTTAGTCAAGATTCTTCTGTGGTTTGAGAAGCAATGCAGACAAATCTTAGCAAACACAAATCTCATATTTGAATACAGAAAAGCCTAAGAACTTACTCACTAAACAACCCTGTCCATGCACTGCCAGACACCTGGCAAGCTTCCTCCACAACCACCTTTTTTACTGCAGGCACAGGGCACTTACCAAGAAGAAGTTGCAGGTGTAACAAGATTCACCCTAGCTTTAAAAGATTCACAACAGTGACTGTCAGTTGACTGAAAACCCAAGCTGGGAAGCTGATGAACTAAATTTAGGAAAAGATTAATCTTCCAGGAGCTCCCCATCCCACCAACATCTGCAGGTTTTAGCTGCACGTTTGCAACACCAGCTTCAGGGTGAACAGTGACCTGGGAGAGCTCCCCTGTAATCTTCAACTGCCCCCTCCAGCCTGGCCACTTCTGAGGAAGCCCATGGCTCTGCCTGCACAGGTAAGGAAATGTCTCTTACGTTTTGCAGGTCTTGGTACTGTGGCAGTGACGAGAGCTGCGACTCAGAGTGGTACGGGGACAATCCTTTCCTCAGAGTCCTCAGGTCCCCTGTGCTGGACTGCTGCAAAGACAACAGAAAACAGGACAGTCCATGTTAACGAAAAGAGAGAAAGCTGTGCCCCTCCTGATGTCCTGGCTTTTCTCATGACCCCATCTGTCTCCTGACTTGTTCTCATTAGTTCTCCCTGCACCAACAGCGGCAGTGAACACTGTAATAAAATGCTTTTTCCATGTCCAGTCCTAGAGAAAACACCTGCAAGCAGTTGGAGGTGAACTGTTCAAGGTCTGCTACATTAAGTGATACAGCAGGAAGGCATTTTTTACCTAAGTTCCTACATGCTCAATAAAAACATTCATTAAGAAGTACATAAATAAATATTTTTAAGACTTCAGACTAAATCAAAATCAGCAGAAAATCCACAAGCCACAAACAAACAAACCTAACAAAAAAAAAAAAAAAAAAACCCAANAAAAAAAAAAAAAAAAAAACCCACCCAAAAAACCCACACCAGGAGATAGTTTCTAGATTAAGGGTTTGTAAGCAGCGCTACTATGATTCACACAAGCTTGCAAAAATGTGTGTTGACAGGAACAGTTTCTTATTTGGTTACAAATTTGCTTGCACCCACATTTATTTGAACATGGTCAAATAAATGAAGGTAGTCTATATAATCCTAGAAACCAGATAAATGCAATACAGTCTGCACTCACAGGGGAAGAAGCAGTGGGAATAATCTCCCTGGGACAAGTTTCTGCCTTGTGTTTTTAACTCTCTCTGTGGTCTTGAAATGTGAAGAATGAGAAATGTTCCTCATTTATAAAAGTGCACCCAGAAAAAGCCAATACACAAGTAGCCAAAATCAAATGTCTGGGAGAAGATTCTATCTTTATCACCAATAAACATCCTCATTAACTTTTCATATTTTTAAGAGTATCAAGCAGTGCACTGTCCTCTATTTTAAAGCTAAAAAATCATGACCTTTCAGATTTTTATGCTCCATTAAGACTTTCAACTTGCATTTGCTACAGAAATGATGTTTTCTACTTCAAAAGAACCAAAGAAAAGTCATTGGAGCAATAAAATTTAACAGGAAATCTCATAAATCAACTCAATTGTATATAAAAACCCCACAGTAACCCAAAGGCCTGAACATAACAGTGACTTTGGAGGCTGTTGTCATGCACAGACCTCTGGAAATATTGAAAATTCATTTCCATTTCTTGCTCAAAGAGAAGAATTGGTGCACTCTGAGTGGATGCATTATTTTCTATCAGTGTCAGAAATACTTTCTTGTAGCTACATGGCCTGTTTTAGTTGACAGTCAGCTTTGGTTTTATTTCAAAATGTTGTTTTCTTAGGTTAAAACTTCTACAGCAACCCAATGCTTTCACAACCATTCTGGAGCCTCACCCTATCAATTTTCCTTTTATAAGCTGCGAAGAGAAGGGCATTCTCAAGAAAGCCATAATGAGAAATGGATGCTAGTCCTGTATGACCCAATTTGCTGGGAACTATTGTGTCTCACATGGAATCAAGTGATACAGAATGAGTTCAGCATATCAGATATCTGGGATTCCCCTGAATTTACGAAGAGAGAAGATGTGGCCTGTATTTCTTTCACATTTTACAACAGAGAGTCAGACAGAGAGAGATCTGAAGGAGATAACTCCTTCTGAAGCTGAAAAGTGACTGCTGCAAAACTGAGTTTCCAGTATTCCTGGGAGGTATATAATTTCAAAGAAAGGTTAGCAGGTCATAAAGGAAGATGATAAGAAGACTCTTAGTTCACTGCCAGTGTCCCAGTCATGTGATGTCTCTTGGTGGTTACCCTGAAAGGATTTCACCTTGGCTGGTTGTGCTCCCCGGGCCCTGCTGTTTGCAATCTCTTCTCCATTCCTGCGTGTGCATGGGGACACAGCAACCTCCTGGAGAGGTCCTGACACTCTGCTACACACTCCTTTCAACCGTCAGCTCAGGAGCCCAGGCACTCTCCCCTGACATCTGTGATGAAGGGGCACTTGCATGGCCAAGACAAAAGCAGAGTAAGACAGCAGAGCCAAAATGTGAGGTTGTGGCTCTGTGCTGGAGACCCCAGAGGTTGCAGATCTCCTTGAAGTCTCTGCTCCAGAACAGTGTGTGTTGCCTCAGCAGTTTAGAGGCTATGGATTACTCGGACTTTTGCAAACCACAGTGAGAGCTGGAAGATGCCACATGATCGTGGGGCACCAGAAATGCAGAAACAGGCCTGAGAAAGAGAGATTTGGTGGACATTAGTTTGCATCCCAGAAACTTGCTGTCCTGCCCCCAAATCTGAATGGGTTGGTCTACATTGGATTCCCCATGTGTTTCATCACATCACATCACATCACAACTTGTCCTCACAGAAAGTCAAAATGCTTTGCCCAGCTGAGGAAGGAAGACAACCAAACCCAAGTCCAGACAACACTCAGTATCACACTGCTGTCACTAAAAACACGCTAGTTTAAATTGATTTAATTAACTGGCCTATGTTCCCACCTGGAGAAAAAGTCTGCATTAATTTCAATCTGCCTTTAATTGCTTGAAATTGTGTTGGTAAATACACAGATATAGTCAAAACTCTGCCCTAACAAGTGTTTATAATGGATTAGTTCTATTGCTTTTTTTAAAGCAAATCCCATTTAAGACTGTACTAGTGTGTGACAAAACTATTGTTAGGCTGTTTCAGTGGCTGCTGATTATGAATCTGACCTAATGCATTCAATTTGATGGAAAGATTCCCACTGAGTTCAGTGAACATCAAAACAAGCTCTTAATTAAAGAACAGAAGGGAAAAAGAGGAAAAAAAAATAGGACAGGAAAAAGAAAAGACATCTAAGAAATAAAAATGCTGAGCAGAGATCTATCCAGAAGGTGAATGAGGTGTTTGGAGCACAGAGTGGGTTTGCTAGGGCAAAAACAGTCTTCACCTGCCATTATTTATAAGACATCCCTGTCAGAGATGGGCAGAGTAGACTTTTTCCTCCCACTGTCTGTCATAAAGCCAGCCCCTTTCATGAGCCCTCCACTCAATGCAATTTTCCTTCTATATTTTCTAAAAGTTATTTGGGAATGTATCTTACTTTAATTGCTTGTGGTTTTTTACAACAGGCTACCAAACACAGCTCTGCACTATTTATCTTCCCTGTACTAAAAGCAAGTGTGTGGTTTTTCACCACAGAAAGAAAACTGCTTTTTCTTCCTTTTTAAAATTAAAATGGTGCAGTGACACATATTCAACAGATCTCCCTAAACACTTGCACATTCCTTGGGCTTTGCTATCAGCGTAAGAGCTAACCAGGGAAGAAAGTGAATCCCTTATTAAAAAGCAATATGACTAATGATGCATCAGAATGAGTAGCCATTACTCCACTTAAACCTAAATTAAAAATCCTGGTATTTGCATTGTCAATTCACTCGCAAAATGAAATCTCTTATTACCTTACCCAATTTTCATTACTGAGATGTAAGTGGATCCCAAATTGCTTTTCTATGTCAGAAAGACATTTTAAAAGTAGAATCCCTGATCATCTCTGTTCATCATCATTGCTGGAGATTATCTGAACTAATGGGCAAGCTATCTATAATAAATTATCCTTCAGGTAAAATCACTTCACATTTCTGGAGTTTCAAGGAATTTTTCAGCAAAATCATTTTGATCTGAACTAAAACTCCGTGGGAGCATGCAGTCTCAATTGAACTTTTGTTGGAAATGTTTCCTAAGCTGAGAGGCAGAGACAGAAAGAGGGACAGAGCAAAGGAGACCAAGTGAGAGCTCAGGAGACTCACACACTCATCCCCAGCAAACACCAGCCCTGGCCACTGACCGTTCCAGAGTGGCTCTTGGTCTCTTTACTGTGAATATTTTTCAAACCACAGTTTCATCCACAGTTAAAAAAAACCCAAACAAACATGTCCTGACTTTCACAGCAGTACAAAAGACCTGCCCTCAGTCCAACTGAGTACTTCTCTCCATGGTGTTGCCTCCCTGTCCCAGGTGATGAGCAGGGGGACAAGCCTGCAGAGCCAGCACCTTCTTTGCCTGCAGCACAAACCTGTGCCACACGCTGCCAGCACTGACACCCCACAGCTGTCATTCTGACACTCTTCAATACCCAGAAAGCTTCATATAATATTTATTGATAATTTTTTCAACTAGGCAGGACTTAAGAGTGACCCCCAAAGATACTGTTCTTGGACCAAAGTCCAAGACCTTTGTCAGCCTGTTATGAAACAAATGGACACAGGCATGCCCCTCCCACCAGGGAAGGGAGTTTGGCTTACTCCTACCAATGAGAAAAGAGTAAGGCCAACAAATCGAGTTTTTTAGTAAAAATAGACTGCAAACCCAACTTTTTTTCTGTGTAGAAAACAGAAGCAATTTGATTACAGAAGCAATTTGATGGGCGGAAAGTGGTGTTCTTCATAACAAATAATGTATAATTTTAAATGCTTGAGATAGAAATTAAAGCCTTGGTGCTTACCAAAGACTAAAATTACATTAAAAAAAAAAAGTCAAAACAAAACAATGAAAAAACAGCAAACACTTGTTCCTATCAAAGCTTTCTATCCTGCTAGCAAAGAGAAGAAATTGTGGCCTCTGACTTTTTGACCTGCTGTGCTGAGTGATTCAACTGAAAAATAACACAAATAACACAAGAAGATGGATGGTGTTTGTGGTATTTTAAGGTCAAAGTACTACAAAGAAACATTTATTTTCCTTTCTGTTTCTGTCCAGTAAAGTCAGATCAGAGCTGTGGCCATGTTGGACCAACTGTGAAGATAAAGTGTTGAAAACTTAGAGACAAGTCAGACAAATTATCTTTTCTGTTACCCTTCAGCGTTACTTCTGCTAGAAGGGAGAAAAAAAGAAGACAAACATTTAATTCTGAAACACTTTGATGCAACAAAATGGACTGTTCTTAACATAAATTAAATACAAAAAGACAAATTTACTTGACAGAAAGTTCTCAGCATTTATGAGAGATTAGCAAAAAAATATTTCAATTAGACTTATGTTCTGAAGTGACTGAGGAAAATTAAAAAGCAGCACTGTCAGCTCCCAGTAATTCATGAATTAGCATTCAAAACAGGGTCATTACATAAGTAGCCTTTAATTGAAAACACTTTTATCTCCTTTCGCATAAGTTGTAACAGATGAAGGCTGAAAAGAGGTTAAAAAAAGTATTTAATCATAAATTATCTGTTTGACCCTGTGTCCTGGGGAAATACTAAAGCCTCCACAAAGGGTCACAGCTTCCCTTCTCCCTATGGGCTGTGGGGTCATTTGGGAGCAATTTGGGTGCCTAAACATGGGTATCCTGTGCCTGAGCATATCCAAGGTGGAGCCTTGGAGATGGGATAAAGAGCTGCTGGAGACCCACAGCCTCCTGCTGCAGGCTGGAGTCACCTGAGGACTACAGCTCTCTTCACCTCATCGCTAAACTCCTGCATGTGAAAACTTTCTCTCCTGGTTCACAAATCATTTTAAAAAACAAACAACAAAGCACCAAATTGAAGGTCGGGAGCCCCTTTTTGTTTACCTTTGGGGAGTATAAAGAGATGGCAAAATGTGTCCAGAACACAGAGAATCAAGCATACATGAGTCAGCGACAGCAAACTTCCCAAAGGGCTGTCATTTCCAAGGGTTTATAATAATCAGCTTCATTTTCCTACAACGCAGACCCACTTGCACTAAGCTCCAGAGACAGCAGATTACACACTGCACCGCTTAAATGTATTAATATTATATCTGATTTCAGCCTAACTTTAGAAGAAATTATGTAACAGCATGAAATGCAACTAGATGGAAAGGAATACTGCAAGGAACTCAATATTGACAAAGGGACCTTATTGACACCAGTTCAGAAGATTTTCTTTGGACAAATTATTATGCCACACCATCACCCAGCCCTTTGACAGACACACAATTTCCATTTTTCAGTGGCTACTTCTCCTTTTACAAAGCACAGGATTTCCTTCAGCCATCATTTAAATATCAGAGTGAACTTGGTCCTCAGCAACAGGGCAAGGGCATCACACCCTGACCATGTAAGCCCATAAGGATTTTGGCTTATGGTTTGGGCAATTCTCTATATTGGCGGGGGGGGGGAAGTCTATATATTAAAAAAAAAATCATTCTTACTTCAGATTTTAGTTTCACCCCATAAATCTTAGATGTTGAAACCTTGGCTTTTGATTATATACATTTGTGAGGAGAAAATAAAAAACACATAAGGCTTTACTTCAGCCTACTATGTCAGGCTTCCTTCATCTTCATGGACTCTTGCACTGCCCATTACCTGAATTACTTGTCTGTCATTGTAATATAAAATCTTAACCCACCAGCAACAATACCCTAAACCATAATTGTTCCAGTAATTGAAACTGCCTCAATTTTGACACTCAACAATCCATTGTTTGCAACTGAGTAGTTAAATGGAAGGTTTAGCTCAAACCCTTTTTCTATTATTTCCTGTAGTAATTTAGCTGAAAGTGCACACTTCTCTTCATGTAGGCAAACAGCACTGGTTTGAACTTGGCCAAAACACAGATACTACTAACCAATGTCTTTTGCACAAGTACAGGACAAAAAATAAAATAAATTAGTGGCATATTTAATACATTCAGATAATTAATAAATGGAAATCACCAACATTAGCAAGTGAAAGAATAAGCAATCAGAGCCCTAAACAAGTAGCAGCAGTATCAAAAAGCAGTCCCCCTCCGTCCAGTTCCAAAAAGCTGCTAGTGGATGCATTAGCTCTCTCTACCTTATAGAAATTTCATGGCAAGCTGTTGCAGTCAGCCAGCTAGAAGGGAACAGAAGAACATTATACATATGGAAACCTAACAGAAATAACGTTATTTTATTATCTTAAAAAAACCCTGTATCTTTACCACAGGTGACCAAAAGGTCTTATATGCAGCATTTGGTAAGAGAGTATTGTTATTTGAACTTCAACCCCCTTCCCTGTATTTGTGACTGAAGCCTTGCAGAACCCATCTGCACAAACATTAATATCTTACTATCCAGACTCAGAGCATGGTGACCCCCCACAAAGAGTTGATTCAGCTTGATCACCTTAGTTTTCCTCACAGCCACAGGCATTTCACCACACCTGCAGAGGTCAATGGCACTACCAGAGCATGCAGCTCTGTAACAACAACCTGCCCAAGGTAGCCAGCTACCACAGCAGTGATATTTTGCTGAGCTAAAGCAGAGCAGGAACACATCTCAGATAACGTGCAGGAGGTGCAAAGCACCTGCCTTGGCTCTGTCAGGCAGTCCTGTGCCCCAGAGAACATCCCCTACCACATAACCTTGCACAAACATTTCCCCCTTATCTCATTAATCCATGTGTTAGTGTCTCATGCACCAGGAATCTGAGGGATGGGCAATTTCACTGTGTGAAGCTAGCAAATAATTTAATTAAGGTTCAGTAATTGCAGTTATCACTACAAGACATATTCAAGCAAAAATAAGCTCAGCAAAGCACATATCTAACTTTAAGTATATGTGAAGAGTCCCATTAGCTTCAGCAGCATTTATCAGGCAAGTTGGAAATCACACACATGAGAGTGCAATAAAAAATCAACGTATTTGATTTTGAAAGAACTCTGCAAATAAGGAAAAAAAAATTAAGGGATGAGATTAAAACTATTTAACATCTTCCATGTCATGCAATAGTATGAGCTTTCTGTAACAGGAGAGATTAAATTCCTTTACACTGGTTCATATCCCTGTTGTACATGCAGCACATCTGGGGATCACTTGAACTGGTGACAAAGGCTTTAGAGGATAAGGGTCTGTCAAGACACCTATTCCCCTGATTCCCTCTTCAGTACTCAGCCAGGAGGTCACAAGCACAGTCTCAGCCAGTTCCATCAGTAAATCCATTTTTAGTAGTTCATACAGAATTGGAAATGGATTTGGGCATTGTGCCATGGCTGGATCTCGGCCATTCACGAATGTGACACAGGGATGAGGATCCCCACTTCTGCCTAGGCTCTGACTTCCCCCTCACATTGTGATTTGTGTTCATAGAAGCTGGAGGGGCAACCAAATTTCACCTGGTTGCATTGGTGACATCTGGAATTCTCTATTGTTGGGGGAGCTAACAACTTTGGGAAAAGCAGGAGACAGTCAGTAAGAGGCTTAGTGGATTTTACCATGTAAAATCACTCTTGGAAAAAGACTTTTATAGTATCTCAGTAGGGTGCAGGGTATAAAAGCAGTGCAGGTTTCAAACTTCCCCATTTTCTGTAGCAATTGAGGTAGGGAACTTTAGTACACTATTAATACTCAAGAATGCCTGTGTTTTTGTCCTCTTGTTTTAGATCTGCAGAGAAAGATCAAGCCCATAACTCACAGGAGACTCAGATAATCAGTTGAAACCAAATTGCAGTATATAATTATAATCACACAACTGGCAGGCTTTGCTCAAGAGGAAATATGAGCTGGCACGGCTGAGAGATCCAAGTATCACAGCCTATAACCTAAATAGAAATGCAGCTCAATAGTTAACAAAGCCAAATGGAGCTATAGCCATTGGTATTTGGCGCAGCCCAAGTCTGTGACTTGCACGCCACTAGTTTCAGTCACAGACTAATAGAGCCCATCATGGCTCGTTATAACCAAAATCAGTGTCATTACTGGGGGTGCCGGTGGAGAAACTACAGAATGCTGCCCCAGCTCCTCCAGGGAAGTAGATGTTGATATGGATATCAAGCACAGGTCTGGACCATCCCCTGGAGTCACCTTTCATTTTCTCCTGTCAACTGCACTCCAGGCAAGCAGGCTAAAGGGAACCACGGCACCTCCTCCCAAAATCGCAGCCACAGCAAGACTGCTGGGCTGCCCTCAAGGCACTCCCCACATCCCACAAAACAACAGAGTTGTGGGGAATGAGAAAAATAAAGACCTGAAACCTCTTCTGATAAATCAGCAAAGGTTCCTTGCAGGATGTAGCTCAGGCTGGGCACCAGGTGACTGATGGTTCGGCAGAGCACCCAAGTCCCTCTCCTCTGGAGGATCACTGGGATGTTCCAAGCTCTCTGCTGAACCAGGACTCAAGAAGACAGGGAGAGGGAGAATCAATTACTGCCAGTCTCTCTCTTTTTTTTTTTTTTTAATAATCTGAATATTCTTTTAGAAGTCCCTTATAAAGATTTATATTTGCATTTTTGGCTTCATGAAAAACAAAACAAAACTGAAAATCTTGTCATAAACTTAACAGTTTTGAGTAAAGAGGCTTTTTTTTTCCCTCAAAGCAATGAAGGATGAACATCTTTCCCATTGTTGCCCAAGTTGTTTTCAGATGTCAGACTGATTTTTTTCTTGATCTGGGCTTGAATTTGGCATTTTACTCATTGAAAAATCTGTTTTTAAGCCTCTGCAGTTATTGCATAGTTTCGCCTAAAGACATTTTTCAGTACTTCTCAGATGGACACATCACTGAGACTCCGTACTTTGAACCTCTCCACATGTTTCTAAGACACAAAAAGCTGCTTCTTCATAGCCTGATCTAACTGCAATGAAGAGCTTTTTCCCTGGCCCTGTCCTCATACAGAGAAAAAAAGTTCCCACTAGTGAAATTATTACAAAGCTGGTTAAGCACAGGATATGACTAATCCTGTATTTCACAGCTGGAGGTTAAACTGAGCCTCATTAAACCCAATGTTCTTGCTTACCCACAACAGAAACAAATGGGGCATGACAGAGCTTTGCATGTGTGCATCTCACACACACTCAAACACTGAAATTCAGCTCCAGCCCTTCCAAAATTTTAAGCTGCAAGAAATTTTATGATGGTCTCAAATTTGTAAGACTCAATTAACTCAGTAAGTCTCTGTCTATCTGTTAGTCGACTTCTGGATCCAGATCTTCTGGATTACATTTACTAGGTTTTTAGGGAACTCTATTTATTCTCGTAAAATCCTTGGATATCACAGGTGACAACCCCCAGAACACAAAGTTCACCACCCAAATTTCCTTACAAGTTGCAAAAGCTCATTTCTGTCACTGATTGTGCATTTTAGAAGTGCATGAATGAGAGAGAATATTTATTTTGGTAGGTAGCAGCTCAAACCCCTGATGTCCAAAGTAAACAGAAGGAACTCCACTGTCTTAGAGGGCTTGAAGGTATTTTGAACTGCTCCTATAAAACCGTACATTTCGTATTTGGGGAGGAAAAACATTTTACTCAATAAATACATATTGTTATTTACATCTCAAGTCAACTTATTGGATAGCAAATCCAATTGGTCAGATCAGTCTTGTCGTTTTAATTCATAAAAGAAGGGGTGAAATGGAACACACTTGGACATTGACTGGTTTTACATGTTATGTTGTTGGGTTTTTTTTTTAAGATTCTGCTTCCACAATTAAGGAAGCAACATTTGAGGGATTCTGTTATCATATTTTGCATTTACACATATAAGCAATGCAGTGCATTCTCAAAACTATATCAAAGTTTTGGTCTCAAGAGAGAAGGTCTCATGAAAATCTGTTTCTTCAAGAGCTGTACTCCAAAATGGATGGAGTCCTGTAGGAATTCTCACCGTTGAATTGAAAGGAATATTTCGATGTGACCCCAAATACTAATCTCCTTTTTTATTACTTAAAATTAATATGCAGCTAAACATTAAAACACTGTCTAAAAACAGTAACAGAGTAACTGAGGGCACATCCCCTTCAGTATTATGAATTTAAATGGAGACCAACTGCCTGGAAAGCTTTCATGTCTGAGTTGCTCTGTATTACCAAAAAAAAAATCCCATTTCCCTTGTGAGACCTTAAATTAAAGCAATTATACTTATCCTCCTCATGCACAAACAATAGGTAGACTTTGGGGAAATCAGACAGGTTGGTAATTTTGCTCCTGTCATGGCGAGCGTGTGCAGGGCTCCTGGCACAAGCCATGGCCTCAGACAAATCTCCAGAGCCAAGGCACACAGAGGCCCAAATGTTAAGACCTTACAGCAACTCTGAGAGCCCAGAGGCAACTCTGCAAGCAGGAACTGTTAATGGCAGACTTGGCACAAAAGTGGCTGATAATAAAACAACAGAGGAAATTGCAGTCTGACTCTCCTGAAGCCAGCCAGCACATAGTGGGCAATTTCTCTTCCCCCTCCTTGGGAAGAGATCAGGCTCTCCACTGAATGGCATTTACATCTTTGTTCTTTGCAGTACTAAGGACTGTCAGGCTCTTTTCGGCCCTGGGGTCCAGATTTCCCCCTTGTTTTCAGAACAATATGCTGGAAACTGCCTGCTGAGCACACGGTTGTGCCAAGATCCCATTTGCCTAAGAATTGTGGCAGCCTGCAGATGCTGTGACCATGGAAGTTCCTTGCTCAAACACCTCAGCTCTGTTTAAATAGCAGTGCTACAGGCATTGCCTACTATCATTTTATTAACTCTACAGCTTCAGCCTTCTTTTAATTCAGGAAAAGCATGCAGTTTCTTAGAAATATGACTAAGAACAGTTTTCCAGAACTTCTAGGGATGCTCTAAAGATCTGCCAAGGATACTCGAAATCCCAGGCAGCTAGCAGGCTGAACTGCTGTGAAGTGCTGATGCTACTGAAGTCTATTTGGCAAATTTAATTAAATACTCTTATGTTCCTCATAAATCTCAAGGGCTGTCATTCCCTAGAGAAGAATTTTTTTTGTTTCTGCTCTACACCAGGGGACTTGAAATTTTCTCTGAAAGAGACACCAGGACTTCATTGTCAAACCTCCAGTTACTTAGAGCCTCACCTGCCCAATGCATCTGCTTTGTTAAAAGCTGGGCTTTTTGAAACAAAGGTGTGTGATGTGTCCTGAGCATCTCTGAACAGAAAAATGCCTCTGGCATTCCTGCTCTCACGGGAAAAGGTAGACATGGCTCAGCAGAGGCTATAAACCAAAAGGAGTCCTGACAGCCACTCATGGTGCACAGTACTTAGTCACAAGGAGAGAGAAAAGCAATGAGAAAAGTGATGAGTCCACACAGCCTATAAACTTCAATTTTAGCTAAAAGTGTTCAATCTTTGCAAGTGTACAGAATGAGCTGAAAATGCAAAATAATGTGAAAGCATGGCCAGAAGTTTGTCACCCTTATTATTTCTAAAATGTATGCTTTAGTTATGAAACTACCCAGAACAGACCTTTGGAGCTCCTAAATGCTGTAGATACAGGTCACTTTAACCTTAAGGGTGAAGTGTAGAATAAAAAATTCCTTTTTGTTCAAGGGACAGCATGAAGTGGCTTAAGGGGTCTGTTTTTGCTTGGACACTTCTGGCTCAGAGGAATGGAAAGTAAGTACAGTCTCCCACCTCAGGGATTATATCTTAGCAATATGGAAAGTACCCTCACCTAGTCAACCAGACGCCACTAAAGAAAGGTTAACATCAGCTCTTCTGGGCATTTCCCACAATGGCACAGAGGACAATCAAGACTTCACCCACATGACGTTGCACAGACCAAATGCATGCATACAGCAGAGCCCAGTGCAATTCTTCCCTGGAGGATGTGAGACTACAGAAGGGATGCCCGTGAAGCTCTCGGAAACCAACACCCAACATTTCTCAGAGCTTTCATTCATCTTCTTTATACCACAACTAAAACTTCCAGAAACCATCTACACCTGTGAGAAAGGTACACACACCATCCCCACCAGGCTTTGTGGGGTCTTTGCCACTGTGGCTACACCACAGACACCTATGAGCCATGGAGAGCAGGATTAAGTGGTCTTTTCTGGTAGTGGCATTTGCTACAACCTCTCCCCAGACAACGCAAACCAGAGCAACAAAGGTTGTGGGTTGCCAGAATTGCTGCCAGAGATTTTGTCAGCACAAAAATGCCATCCAAGAGAATGACCTTCTAGCTGACATGACCACACCAACAAAACATCACAGCATAAACTGCATCAAAAAAAGTAAAAACTGGAGTCGTTTCTCCTCAGAGAAAGGAAAATGGAGAGAGTGGTGAGTATTGATGGGTTAGCAATGTCAAAAGCATGTCATTTTCCAACTGGAAATACACATCATGTCCTTCCCTAGAAAGCAAAAGAAGTCAAAACAACAACAACAACAAAAAAAAGCCACATATATGGCTATCATAGTAACACCCTTATCTCCATTTCCTTTCCTCCCACTGCAGTGTGGCTTGTGAGATGGTATTTCTTGATCTCCAAGAGTAAGAAAAGCTCTCTCCATTAACCTGTTCAAATAACTCACTATACAAACAGAAGTGTAAATCCCAGCACACCTGTACTGTAGGTGACATGTACAGTGCAGAGCAGCTGCCAGGCACAGGCTGGGGAGCTTTTGCCTGTCCCACTGAGGCTTCCAAAGTGCTGATAGAGAAAGGATATGTTGGGAAGCAGGAGAAAAAGTGCAAGCTTGGGATCCCCTGCAACAACTTGATTCCAGAAGGGGCTACAAAGACACCACCTCTCAGCATACCTCCACTCCAGAGATGCTGAAGAAGATAAAGCAACAAATCTCACTCAGGATGCACCATTCAGCAAAAGGGTATTGTGTCACTGGGCACTGGAATATAAACCCAGCCACAAAGATTGCAAATATCCTTTGCAGCACCGGTCTTCTCAGGTTTCTCTGGATGAAGCACTATTTCAGCCCTATGTTTAGCAGTTGGAAGGAAGCCAGGAAGACTTCCATAACCACCCCTGATTTGTTAATCCCTTAATGCACAGGCACTGTTTGTTACTTAGGACGTCAGGTTTCATCGCCCCTCAGTGCGCTGGTGATAGAACTTCTTGACACCAGGCTGCAAATATTATTGCAAAGTCAATACTCCCAGGGAGAAAGCCAAGCCGAGTTAAAATGTGACTTTGGTGTTGACAAGCCAGTTCGGCACTGCAGAGTTCAAACAGCCAGGATCACCTGGCAACTTTCAAAACAGGAGAAAGTTTGCCAGGATCCTTTCTGACTAGATTCTTATCCCAAGATCTGCATGGTAACAGCTAAACACTTTCCAATCAGACAAAGCAAGTAAAAACACAGAAAGTGGATTATACTTTTTGGGAAAGTGCTTGGAGCTATATGTACATATGCATGTGAGTTTGTATCTGTACAGATTTTCCTAATCTTTGTCATTAAAAGAGAAGAAAATCCAGATCTGGGTGTGTAGCATGATAGACTGGAGGTGATACAGCTCAACTCCCACGAAGCTCAGCCAACCCATGGCAGCTTCAACAGTCCTGTTGCCCTATGGAAAGCTGACTCCCTGCTTATAAAAATAAAGTTATTTCCTGAAAGTGATCTAAAAGAAGTTGGATCCTGGTGTTTTTTGGAGGGCCATTGAGATATCACACCAGGGCTGCACAGCACATCACAGCCAGGCTGGCATCAGTGCCTGCTGCCACTGGGGAGGTGGCTGGCCTTCTCCAGAACACAGATTCCCTCCCTCCTGGATTCAAATATTTGTAATAACACAGCCCACAAGGTGATGACACCTGAGGACAGCGGAGGAAAAGGCACAGCCTTCACACCCAGGGCAGCACTAGGTGAAAGGCTCATGCATGAGCCTGAAGCAGCCCCACACAACCCAAAATTAACTGGGTTAATCATCCTCCCAATGCAGTAAGTCCATGCAGCTATGCAGACCCTATTCATTTTCAGCATTTATTACCAACTTTTTCTTGCCCTCCTAAGGCAGACCTGACAGAGCAATGTGCTTGGCTGTGGCAGGACAAAGCCAGGCCAAGGGCACATTGAGCCCATCCCTGAATCCATGCACATCCCAACTGTCCACAGGCAGACCAGACCATCTGCCTAGCAATAGCTCCAATTAAACAGTCGTGGGGTTTAGACCCACCAGACACCAGCTCAGTCTGGGAGAAAGACAGGGGGAGTTAAAATCAAATTAGCAATCAATTAATACATGAAGCAATTCCAAAGCTGTTGAGTTAAGCACCCTTTTGGGGTTTAACGCTTTGGTGCCCTGTGAGTTTTTTCATGGCTAGTAATGCCAATGAATATACTGGGAGAAAGGAGTAATCTTTTAAAAAGCTGAGAATCAGGTCAAAATGTGTATTTTAGTAAAAAGTAACATTAGACAAGATTATTTTATTGACATTTCAGTAAGCATTGGGTTCTTTATTACTTTTGCTTGTTTATTTTAAATGAGAATGTTTTAGAAATGTGATCCTGGAACAGTCTATTCTCCGATTTGGTGAAATGCAAAGAACAGCAACACATAAAGTGGCAAAAAGGCATCCAAAAAAAATTACAAGGCCTTTTTTATTTCTAGTCCTTATAATTGGGAAGAATATGGAACAAAATGACTTTGAAACATGGTGCTTGAAGTAAGAAGAGAAGTATGGGGAAAAAACTTTTTAAATGCCATGAAGGTAGAACATAAAAAACAGTGAAAGATACAAAAAACAGGAAAAAATGGTAACTTTTCCAATGGTTTAAATAGACAGTGCCTTATTGAATGCAGCAGAGCAGCCCCTGTTTACACCAACTGCTGTGTTTTACAGGGGATCCAGAGGACATACCAGACAGAATGCCTGTTTTCTTCTCACTGCTCAACATTGCTTTATAAAGACAGGTAAGCATCAGAGTGATCAAAAGCACAGTGGCACGTGGAATAGACTTTGAAAGGGAGAAGCAAGCAAAAAGTGCCCCTTTATAGAGTCTGTTCAGATTTAAGTAAGATCTCAAATAAAAGCTGCCAGCCTGCACCACACACAACTATTCCCAAGGCTGTCCTTTGACAACAGTCTCCTCTTTCAACAACATAAAAGTCAATGTAAATGGGCAAGCAGGACAAAATCCTACAGCAAGGACACAGGCAGTGCTGGACTCTCAGAGCCTCCCCAGGAGCAGAGGTGGGTCAAGGAGCTCTGCAGGGAGGCATTACTGCATCTTTGAAACACCCACAGACACTAACAGAGGATTCACATTTTTTTTCCCTATTGCTTTTTGTTTTAACAATAGAAGACCAAATTCCATTTCTGTGGGGTTAATACGAATTATGTTCTTCCTGGGCAGGATGTTTACCAAAAGACAGGTGCATTAAAATGGGCAAACACAACCATATAGAAATAGAAGAACTGAGCCACACTTGTATCTATCATCTATCATAAAACCTACCTGGGAAAGAAGCTTGTTGTCATCCTCCAGCAGTTTCACTTTTGTTTCAAGTTGCCTGATATAGTTGGAAGACGAATCTTTAGGAAAAGAGAAAAAAAACACATTTAAGCTTCTTGACAGGCAAGTATTGTCAGACAACAATACATTTCCTCACTCTGTGGAAGGCAAGTTTGGGAAAGACTTCATGAATAAAACCCTAAGTGTATAGGGTGAGAGGGACACTGTCAAAGGTTTTCCCACTAAAAAGCTGAGATTCAGCAAAAAGCAGTATCTTCTGTGAATCTGCATCAATGCCAGCTTGAGGGGTGGGTAATACAGAAGGAAAGTGAAGCTGAAACACTGTGTTTTCTACTTTTATAAAAGTGATTTCCTAGTTTTGAAAGCTATTCTCATTCATCCAGAATGCACCAAAATACTCCACAACAGAACAAGATGTTTCCTTTTAGGTTTGAATAAACAACCCCTCCAGACACGCGCCTTTCTCTTTCAAAAGCAGCTGAGAAATTCACAAAAACCAAGCTGCTGGCACAGCTCTCAGAGGTCAGTGCCACAACTCCCAGTGCTGTAAAAGGGGGAGAAGTGTATTCAGCGAGGCCACAGAGCTGCAGCATGCACACGGCCTGACACACACACACAAGTGCCTACCCAGGACATCTGGTTTTTCTAGTGGAAGCACGTGACACTAACCAGAAAAACACCAGGACAATAAAATAGGGAATACCCTCACATCAAATGGTAATATTCATCCTGAAGGAATGCAATGGTCGATTTACCAGTGCAGTAAGAGAGCAACAACCACATAGGGTGGCCTGGCATAGAAGATAAGTCACTGGAGAGCTCTGTGGGTGGCTTATTGCTCTCCAAAGCATCTGGCTTTTGTTTAGAACCGTGCTTTGAAGAAGCACATTTGAAAATTTCACAGGGAAGAAAATAAAGGAAACTGGGAAAACCTTTTCTCCATTTTCATTATAGTTTGATGAGTTCCTCCCATACAATTGGATCTTTGCAAAATTTCTCCTCCACTTGTAATTTGAGTAGCAGAGACCATGAGCTGTTACAGCAGGACAAAAAGTTTTGCAACATAAGAATATGAAAAATTCCAAACATTTTCCACACTTCTAAAGGGCCTCTGCAAAGTGCAAAATTATAATTTCCCTCATCTCATTTATTATGGCATGACTGCAGAAGCCACTGTTCAAGCCCAGGACTTCTTGCTGAGGGTAAATGGGCAAGGAACCAGGTGTTAACGCAAGGGCCCTGGTGCCAGCGGGTGTGTGCTGCAATGGCCAGCACCTTTTGGGATCAGCCCCCCCATGGAGAGCAGGCACCTCTGGCTGCAGCTCTGGCACACGAACACTCAGCCAGGCACACGTGTGAGGTTTAGGCTGGCTCTGTGCTAAACAGCTTCTCTCTGCCTTTGCCAGGGGCTGCCAAACGCACTCGGCACCAAGCCTGAACCTCTTCCTGGCCACTCTGGGGGCAGCTCAGCAGAAGGGCTAGCAGGGAAGCTACAGTTAATCACTGAGACTGCTTTGGCCACTCAAGGGAAAAACTGGAATATGCTCAAAAAATGCTACCATAGACCAGTGCCAAACCACACAAAGGAACAGCAGGATGGATCCAAGTCAAGTGCCCATCTAAAGCACACTCTCAGAGGAAAAATGCTCAGTTTTTTTGACTGGATTATGCTTTGTTCAAACCCAGGAAATCCAAACAAGTCCTCATGAGAAAGGTTAAGAAGACACTGTAGGGAGCTATGTAAGTTCAGTGAACAGCTTAAGTAGTGACAAGGTTCACAGCAACATCAGCTTGAGCTGCAGGGACCACAAACTTGGCCCAACAACCACCCTAACGTGGGGGAGTCTCCAGGTCAGAGGAGAAGAGAACAAACCAAGTAGGTTATAAAATCAATCTAAAGCACTTTTCCCTGTGAAGACCTTGTGCACCACAGCATTAGCCATGCATATCTAAAGGTGGTGAGTAGAATGCTGCAGTAGATCAGTGCTGAATGCAGCAAGATTTCAGGATTAGCTTGAAGAACTTGCTGAATTAGTAATGAACCTGTCCTTCAGCAGGGTGCAGGAGGAGTTTAAGATTGTTAAAGCCAGAACGACCATGGATTCTTTGGTCTGATCTCCTCTGTGCCCTGGGCCATTACACTTTGTTAACTTAGCCCTAAATTCAGTACAATAATACCCATTTGGCTAAACAGCTCCAAAACCAGTCTCGGTCTCTGTCTGAGGACAAACAGATACTACTGGCTGTGTGCTGAATACAACAGCTTCCACTGGTAGAACTGGTCAGAGAAGGTGTCCTTCCCACCTGCATTCCAGCTCCACCAGTACCCTCATTGTGCCAGCAGCTATAAGAAATTTAGGTTAAGCAGATGAATGGTGACGCAGAAGCTGTCATGTTCAGGCCCTGAATACTACCAGGACTGACTGGCTGATGAAAAGAATAGAGCATGACTGCCAAAGAAAAGGAAATAGAGAATTATTCCCTCTCTGTGGTTTCATACCCCTTACCGAAAAAAAGGGTATTCCTTGGGGAGGCAAGCCCTGCATCCTCAGGAGCCAGTGTACACCACTGGTCCTGAAAGCCTGACCTGAGAACTGCTAGACTTCTTCAGACACTACCGTTCAACCCTAAACCATGTTTGATGTCTGACCTCAGCCAGAAAACACCCTATGGCAACATAAAATATACATAGGAAAAAAAAAACCAAGTGAGTTGTTTTGTTGGCAGAAGATGCTCCATCTCTGGCAAAGGCTGTGAAATAGTGCTCAGAGCCATCCCAATCCTTGCCATGCCCTCAGAGATGAATCACCTCCATCTTCTGGACCAGCCTGTGTTGAGGCAGGTGCCAGATGAACCATTTGCATCTTGATCTCATTTTTTAAAATGCTCATAACTCCCACAACAGCAGACAGTAACACTGCCAGGCTAAGCAGGCTAGATCTCACCCATGTTATATCAAGAAACACATTCCCAACATTTTTCTGTCTCTGACCTTTCTCTTATCAGTGAGTTTTCATCCTCTCCAGCCTCCCTTACAGCCAGGAGACAAGGACAGCCGCACTGGCCCATCCAGGAGAGGCAGCAGAGCTGGATCACTGACTGATCAGACCCTCACATCCCTTTTCATTAGAAATCAAACAAATGCTCCTCGCTGCTGTGTCAAAGCCTGCTGCCGGCTGTGAGCAGTGCTCCACCTTCACCAGCCCAAAAGCATTCTCCCCAGCAGCTCAAGCAACTCCCAGACCAGGGACTGGGGCATACCCCCAGCACACCCATCTAGCCACACCTCATGGCACTGATTTTGAGTCCACTCACACCTGCTGGTGACCAGACAAGTATGGTGGTCAAGCACACATGGTCGAGGACAAGCTCTCTGGCTCTATTTTCTCTGGCACTCGGTGCTGCCCAGGATCCCCTCAGGGCCAACATCCTCCTCTAGTTACCCCTTGGGGCCACAAGAACCAGCTCGGCCTGGGTGCCTTAGTGGACCAGATGGCACCAAAGGAAACAAAATTTCCCATCAAAACATTTCACATCCCACTCAGCACCCTCCCTGTGGCAGCCATCACACAGAAGAGGAAGTTGGGGAGAAGCAGCAACACGCCCTGCCAGGCTGCTGCCCACGACAGCAAAATGGGTGAGAACTGCAACCACCATCAGCCATCATTCACTTGCACAATGTAAATTCTACAAGCTAAATCGTTCACAGAGCTCTAAAACCTGAAGTCCTGTTTCTTTACAAAGCCTTGGAGAAACTAATTGGATGTAGCTCCCCACATTATCTCCATGAGAGGTAGAGGAGCTGCGTTCCAGCTCAGGAAGGTGCATTACTGTTATTATCCATCCTCCTCAAGATTTACTGCTCTAAAAAACATACTCCATCTGGAATGGGATGTAATTCAGCTTGGATGTAATCTAGCTGAGTAACTTTTCTCCACATAGATAAACCACTTAATACTCATTACAGCTAAATGGAGGCAAGACAAATCACTCTACCTTGTTTTAACTCGATGGTCTCTCAGAGGGCAGGGAACTGCCTGGCTCCTCAGGCTTTGTAAAAACATAAATTAGAAATTGTTTTAACAAACAAAACAACCTTGCAGCCTGCAGAGCACAGAACAGTGTAATTTTAAAAGACACTTGTAGCCTTTCTGATTCTCATCTGAGATTTCAGAGGAATCTGGCAGAGGGGTAAATATGATAAATTACACATTTATTTTGACAGCAGCAAAATAAATGGTTTTATTTCCTCATATGCCACTTCTCCAACCACAGGCATGCAGAGCAGAGGTTTGTGTGGTAGCTGTGAGGTTGGGATCGAGACGCTTTTAAGACCTTTTCATAATGAGGCACTAGCACCTGAATGAATATAAGAAAAAACTGCCCTTTACTTAGAGCAGCTCACACCAGAGATGCCAGAAAAGGCTAATGTAGGTGTCTGTGAAATGAGAAAATTGTCAAAAGCCCATTGATGGGACTCATTCACAGCAGGACCCAGTCTGGGCAATACCAAACAACATGGCAAGAGCAGACTTGAACCAACAGAGGTGCTTTAGTCCTCTTCCATTGCACCCCATCAAGGTTTGATTTGTCTTTTTGATTTGCTTTTTTTGCTACAAGGCACAGGTTATGCAGTGTCAAGCTGGCAGGTGCCCCACTCCAGCTCTGTCCCCACATGCACCTCAGAGGTGCAGCACACACCCAGGAGTGAGGCTGGACACCCACTGCTTCCACTGCATTTTTTCCCCAGGAGTTCTTTTAACTAAGCATGATTCAAGACAGTAAAACACATCTATATTTTGTTAATGTCCTGCAAACAAGGCTCTTCCCATCCTCATAAAAAGCAGCATCCCTAAAGGGATTCTCCCAAACCATGGAGGAAAGGCACATGAAGGAATGATGCTCTGGCAGATTTGCACCGTGCAGCAGCTGCCTTCTTTGCATGATAGAATGCTGACATTTTCTCTTCCTCTCTTTCCATCAAAGATCATCTCACAAGAAGGCCTTCACCTGTGTTCAATAAAACACTTTGCTGCTTGTTGGCAGTTTCATTATCACGTCTCTGTTCTTCCTCACTATATTTCATATTTGTATTGCTCTACTGGTCTTGCTTCTTGACACACACAAGCAGGCTGAAAAATGGCCAGTGGTTATATCTTGTAAAGAAGTTGATTTATTAAAGCAACAGCACACTTTCAGAGCAGCTGAAAAGCAGATGAAACTCACATATCTTGAATATTGTCATTAAAGGAAACCATTGGGAGAGATGGACAAATGCACCACCCTTGCTTTTCCTAGGCAGCCCCCATCTTTCTATTCCTACCAGAAAACCCCATTCCCAATGTCCTGTTTCAGACTGGTATGGAAGGCAAGTTTTCACAACAGGCTTAAGTCAGTGGATGGCTCAAATGTGAGCAGGGCCACCACAAAGCCAATGCTGAGTTACTTTAATTTCCCAGTTGCTTCCCTCTGCTATGGCACCCCCAGGGTTTTCAGCCACCTAGCACAGCCCGTGCAGCAAGCAGGGACATCTTCAGCTAGATCAGGTTGCTCAGAGCCTCATCCACCTGTTCTTGAGTGTTTCCAGGAATGGGGTATCTACTACCTCTTAGGCACCTGCGACAGTGTTTCACCACCCTCACTATAAAAACTTCTTTCCTTTTATCTAATCTAAGCCTAATTAGATATATCTAACCTAACTCTGTCAGTTCAAAGCCATTAACCCATCTCCTATCACTACACACCCCTGTAAAAAAATCCCTCTCCAGCTCTCTCATAGCCCTCTTTGTGTACTGAAAAGCTGCTCTAAGGTCTCCTTGGAGCCTTCTATTTTCCAGCCTGAACAACTCCAACTCTCTCAGCTTCTCCTCAGAGGAGAGGTGTTCCAGCCCTCTCGTCATCTTTACATTTTCATGATCATCATGTCCAAAATACCACACTCTGCTAATCCCAAATCCCATGCCTTTCCAGTAGCATCTTAGGCACAATTTGGGGCCTCCCTTGAGACATGTTAAAAGAATATGCAACAACAAGGTCTATGGTAAATAGAAGCTCCCAGCGTTTTGTAGCTCTGCAAGACATTCAGCAAGCTAACCATACCAACCTGCTCTACCTCTTGTCCCACCACCTCATCCACCGTGGGTTGTGCAGGGAGAAGTTTCCCCTGCACCCTGACAGCTAGTGTTAAAGAGGTGGCAGGAATGCACTCACAGAAAGAGAACTAAGAGCAAATCTTAAATACTTCCATAGCTGAGGTGCTAAGATGCTACTGGACAGACACTGCCTTAGACTATACTAAATAAATAAAAGGCCCATCTGTAGCATCCAAAGCCACCTACAATAACATCTATCTGAATAAGACTAGTAGGATTAGGCCTCATTTTCAAGGTGCAGGTGATAGCTCAGGCATAGTTAGGTATTCAAACACTAGTCAAAACAGAGAAGTGTGTGGCCAGTCCAATCACAAATAACAAAGAAATATGGTCTCAGAATAATGCACATTTTTTACTCTAACAAGACTGGTTACGCACTGGCAACATGGCTGTGCTGCAGCTCTGACAGGATGGAACATATGCCATTGCAGCTATTTAATTAACATTTCATAGCAAGCCTCTAAATACAAACTCTGAAGGTTTTCAAGACTGTATGTTCCTGTCTCAGTTCATTCAAACCCCCAAGTTTCAGTTCATTAGACCTGTCTGGGTGCTTAGCAGCCTCAAGCTGGTCTGTAAGAGTCTGGTAAGGTCTATCCTGACTCTGGTTGTTACAGCTCACAACTGTGACTTCCAGCCATGGCATCATCTCCATACACAGCAAAATATCTGCCCACAATGACAGCCAGCAGTTCAGGAAATCCTGATATCAGGATTTCACCAGGAGGCGGCTGATAGTGAAGAAGGAATGTGTGTGTGCCCATGTGCTGCAGCACAGTGGCTGCCAGTTTCCCCTTCCTTGCTTGGGTGATGTGTACATGACAATCTTTGTGGGGGCTGTCCCTCTATCACAGCATAGAGCAGCAGACACCACTGGAGAACATTTGCATCTGAGGATGTCTAACCCACACAACCCCTGAAACCTGCCCAACAGGAATGTGGTGAAACATCTCCCAACCTTGTCATCTGAAACCACACTTTCCCCATCCTGAGGGAACAACCACTAGCTGCTCTTCTGCTGCTGGGAGTGGGCACAGTGCTGCTGTGGCTCTCCAGGGCTCTCCACAGCCCTTCTGCAAGCTGCATGCAGAGGACAGCACCTTCACCAGGCTTCTCAGATGTGCTGCCTGCATGACAGACTGCCTCAGCCCTGGCTACTAGTCACTGCTGGTCATCCAGGTTTCCTGGGGAGATCTTTCCTGCTATTCCCCCAGAAATTTTGAAGATAAACAGCCAAGGGAAAAAAAAAAAAAGTGTTTGCTTTAGAAGTTGTGTTTAATGCCTGACTGTGGGCATTGCCCTAAGAAAAATCAGTGAGAGTTTCTGATGCCTCAGCCTCAGACTAAGCTTTCAGTCAAGAGTGAATAGACTGTAATTAAATGAAATAAGCAAACACAGCAATAGAAATATTAATGTTCAAGACATGCACAGCCAGACAGTCTTGACTGGTGTACATGTAACAGAGAAAAGCTGATTTGCATCCCCTGCAGTGCTCTCTCTCCCTTCACATGGAAGCCTGCCTTGTCTGAGAAAGCAGGTGCTCTCCAGATCAATCCCAAGTGCTGCAATACCTGCAACACCCATCATAGCCCAGTAACACCAGGCAAAATTCAGGATTTCCTTGGCCTCTTTAAGAAGCCACTGGCTGTGCAACTGCTAGATGTACTCAATGATTTCTGCCTGAATGCAGAAAGGACAATTCTAAAGAAAGTAGGACAATATTCAGATTTTAGGTGGATCAGAATGATCCTGTCTTCCAGACATTGTGGGGGAAGCATTTCTACACCAGAGCTTACTAGTTCTTATGAAGGGAGACAAAAAAAGATATAGAAGTTGGAGGTAAGACAGGGGAAGATCAGACTGACTACTGGATGTGATGCTGCACTCATGAAAACTTGCAAGAGAGGAAAATATGAGTAACACCAACAAACTGGAGGCTCTTTGAGGGCCTCATGCCTTAGTTAACACAGCTTCATTCAAAAAGCTTTGCTTCCCATGTCAGAGCTGCACTGTAGCAGTGCAGGACCTTCTGCTGTCAGCAGAGTAAAGCCATAGCACAGTGACCAGTGCCAAAGCAGTGACTTAGGAGATCATCATAATCTTTCTTATCCTGTACCTTTCTACTATTGCCACAGATGGGCAAGGGCTGATCTACCACAGTATGGCCTGAGCAGGACCTTCCAAGAGTCTAATTTTAGAAACAGAGGGATAAATCCTCTGCTTTTGATAGACCCATGGACTGTTACTCCTTGGTACAACAAACTCCTTGATCCACATGAAGGAATGGCCAGATTCTGCTCGAAGTTTAGGTCCTAGCAACCAGCTGGGTTGGACTCTCCTGTGGGGGAAAACACAGGTGAACAGAAAGTTGTGCCACCGGTGCTTGTTAGAGGAGTGAAGCTGCAAGTCACTCACTGCTAATGGGATTCTGCAGCTTTAATGATTATGAAAAGGTTAAAATGACCTGCCAGGCACCCTCAGCTGTTTAAGCCTCTTTTCCTTCCTCGTGCTGCTTTAATCTTGATAGCACCATCACGTGACCAGGTCCAAAAAAGCCCCAAAGCCGATTAGGGTCTTTCCACCAGCTACAAAGGACTCAACATTTGGAGTAGTGTGGATGTTTCAGCAAAAGTGGCCCCTTTTGCCCCACAACCTCCTTTTGGGGGCACTGACAAACACTGTGGCCTCTAGAAGTCAGCAAGAGAGTATGATCTCAAGGGAAATTCCCTGAAACCTATGTGACAGGCTGTACTCCTTTCTATTTGTATCAATCCAGTTACTCAATTCCTCTCGCCCATTGCCAAAACCCAACCCTTCCTGTCTGACTTTGGATACTGCTGTGGTAGCTGCTGTCCCTGTCCCTACAGCATTAACCAAAGGCTCAGTCCATCCCACTGCCAGCATGCCATGCTCACAGCCTCTGCCAAGGTCAACCTAAACTTTTGTGGCAGCTTCCTTTGATTCCTCATTCAGTATCCAGCAGTCCTGTGAAAAAGGGATCTTGGAGGCTACTGCAATTTGTAAACTGTGCGTGAACCAGTTGTTAGGCTGAAAACAATATCCGAGATCGTATTGTATGCAAACAGGGGAAATAATCCTCCTTCCCCAGTGCTATTAAAGATCTTGAATAGGGATCTGTGTCCAGTTTTAGGCATCACACTTCAAGACTCACGCAGGCTATTTGGAAAAAGTTCAGGAGAGAAATAAGGAGGATCAGAGCGTGGAAAGTACAATCTAGCAGGAGAGCTTGAAGGAATCCAGCTTGCTTAGCCAAGGGGAGAAAAGACCAAACATAGATGCAGTAATGGATTCAAATATGTAAATGATTGCCAGAAAAATAAAAAAGCTAATGAATTGTACTCCATCTCCATCCAGGAAGAGCAAGGTCTCTAATAACAGAAATATTTAAGGGCTAGAAGAGGTTGCCTTGGGAGGCAGCGGAATTGCCACTGATGATGACTTTCACAAGCAGGCTAAACAAACATCTGTCAGGAGCAGTTTAGGTAGAGCAGAGTCAGACTTGGGGCAAAGGGATTGGTTAGGTGACACTGAGAGCCTTTCAATCCTTTTTTCCATGTCCACCCTATACATATCACATGAGGAAAATCTGTGGATGTTTCACTTTAATTCCAGAAAGCAAACATCACAAGTTACTTGAAGGCAAAAAATGAAATTAATAAGCAACCACTGTTATCATGTCAGATTCAGCAGCCTGAAACCATCCATGCTTTTTGGTTTTCCATCACCTGCAGAAAGTCCCACCTAATTGAGAGTGGCTGGCAAAGAAGAAAAGAGGGCTGGAAAGACTTTGGGGAGAAGAACAAGTGCTGGGGAAAGGCTCTCTGACACTACTGGGATGTTTGCAATAAAAAGGTTATATTAGAAACAGATGGCTGTGTAAAATACAGACAGAGATTTCAGAAGTTAGTACTTCCCCACAAAGAAAAAAAAAGAAAAAAAAAAAGAAAAAAAAAAAAAAAAAAAAAAAGAAAAAAAAAAAAAAGGGTTTTTATCTTTAAGAGTTATCCAGCTTTTCCACATAAATTCACAGTCCTAAATCACAGAAGGCCAACATGCACAAGGCTTGGTATGACTATAGTAACAACATATGGTCTCTAGCTGAAAGAGCTTAAAAAAGAGGCTGCTCAGTGTATGTAGGCAAGCTGGAGAATACCAGGAAGCCACGTGGGTTAGGAAACAGCCTCAGAAGCACTGACAATCCAACTGTGGTCAAGGCTGGTAGGCACCCTCTCAGAGGAAAGGGCTGGAGAAGGCAGCTGAGACCACGGCTCTGAGTTTTTGGGCAGCACAAGTTAAAGCATTGACTTGAAATCTGAGGATAGGGAATGGAGACTGGGTTGTTTTCAGCTATTTTAATCATCCAGAAATCTCCACAATAAGTTCCTAACTTCCCCAAAACAACCACATGGTCTTTTGAGACTGGAAGGTAGCTATAAGAAGCCCAAAACCTCTTGGGTTCATGCTAGTTAAACCAAAAAGAATTGCAAAATAAAGTCAAGCAGGGTTCAGAGTCCTCCTCACCCTGCCACAGTGAGAAAGCTCTGGAAACAAGGCCTATCTGAAATGTTTGCATGCACAGCTGCCCTGCTAAATTATCTCTTACAAATTCACTGAAATGAGCACAAGTGCTTCCAGAATCTCCTCCCTGGTCCCCAGTTTGCACTATTGCTGCTCCATTTCTCAGCAAGGAGAAAAAGAATGGGCATCCACAATGAGCATTTTTCTCTTTCATCTCATCACACTAATCAAAGTTGCACAGGATGCTTGTCCCCAAATCTGAATCCACCCAAACACATGTAGATTTGATCCCACCCTTGGAGGATTTGGTGGGATTGTTGCAGTTCCAAAAGCTCCCCCAGATTTGACAAGACCTTTGCTGAAATGTCTCCATTTTCACGGCAAACTTTTAACCATTGATGGCTCAAAACCCAGTGAGAAAGACACGAGGTTAATCCAAAGGCTTGTGAAAGAGAACAGTTGTAAATGAGCTTTGCTTTGACATTTTAGGTTTGTTTGAATCCTTTAACACGTTCTCCTGGATAGATTAACATTACCTCCTAGGTAAGAAGCACTGCCAAGTTTCAGATGGCTGTAAATCTTCTATTTGACACTGTACATACAAATGGGCCAGTAGATTTTATGCAGAAATTCCCACTGCTTTTGAAGGAATTCTGCTTAGGAACTGATAGCACAAAGCAGGCCAGCTGCAAAAAGGCTCTCTTGAGTTTACAAAACTATTTCCTAAGAAACCTGTGAGGGGGAAGGCAGATAATCAGATTAATAGATAGAGATTATTTTGTTAAAAGGGTAAATAAAATCTTAAATATTTGCAGAAGTCTTCCCTTGCAAGCATCGAGTTGAAACTTTTGCTGGCTCTAAAAATGCATTTTGGGTTGTAAATCTGCTCCCCCTTTTTGCTTGGGAAGATTCTTCTGGACAATAAATGCAGTGAGCCTGGGAGAGGGCTGCATAATTATCCACTGCACACAATGGAAACCAGCCTTTCCAATACGGTCCTCAACCGTCAGGAATCCAAGCTGCGTGATAATTAAAACTCAAAAATCTTCTTCCATCCAGAGAGAAATTAAACTTTCATTTCCACTCCTCAAATAACCCCACCATGTCCAGGAAGCTCCCTATTAGAAAAAAAAAGTATCTCATAGATACAAATGATGCCCTTCTGAGGAACTGACAGGAAAAATTTAATTGGCAGCGAGGAAAAACTAATGATTAGGTTAATGAAAAATAGGCTGGATTGACTCAGGCCACTCGACCATTCTGATGAGGGTAAACAGCCCCCCTTCTTCTTCCCTGCTCCCCTCGTCTTTGTCTGCTGCACACAGCAAGGCTGAGAGCAGGAACGCATTCAAAGGCAGTGCCTTGTTGGGAAAAGGCTGGAGTCAGATCAAAGTCCTTCCACCCAGGGGCCCACCAGAGCCCAAAGCTTGTTGAACAGTCTCCATGTGCCCATGAATTCATTAATCCCCACACACACACACTGCACAGGCTGCCCTACATCTCATCTTTAACCTCAGCACTGTTTTCCTCCATCTCTCTCCCTGAGCCTAAAAAGTGCAAGGTAGCAAAGGTGCTAATGCTTTTTCCAGCAAAAAGTATTTACCCAGTTATAACTGGCATTTATGCACAGGATGGCAACAAACCTCATTTCCACATGGGGGCTGGCACGGGAGGGCTCCTGGCCAAGAGGGGAGGAAGATGCCTGATTTCACAGTGCCACACTATTTGGGATGAGGGCTGGTTGGGAAGGTTTAGGTAAGGCAGTTTTTGGTAGCAAAACACTGTTTTATCAAAAGAGGATTTTTTTTTTATCTCACACACTCAGTTTCAAGCAATTTTTAGCTCTGGATGAAATTTTTGGTCCAACTGTCAGAACGAAAGGCGAGAAAGCCTAAAATAGCTGTGAGTCCATGGCTTAAGGCCATCACCAGGAAATGTCTAAATCCCTGCACACCAAGCTCTTCTGGATTTGGGGACTGTACATGTATGTGTCAAAGACTCAAATTTCTGTAGCCAGAGATATGGAGCTTTCCTAAACTTCAGGCAGAAACCCCACACCCAGTCCTATTCACCAAAAATAACAGCAGTAGTAGAGTCAGTGATCCCTACCAGCAAAGATGGGCACCTGTGAAGGCTCCAGTGTTCACCTACAGTTTAGTTTTGCATCTCTGTGTGTTTTGCAGTTAGTTGGTTTAACGTGCTGGACTATCCCAGAGACCCAGTGTTTTGGGAAGAAATGCTCTGCTGCAGTCCAAAGCAGATGACCCTGTTCTCCTCCACCCACTTCCCTTGATTTGGGGGTTTTCTGAGGAATTTATTTTCTCTTCCCCTGCCCAGTTCCTCCTTTCCATCCAGCCACAGAAACCCCTCAGCCTCATGCTCTCCTATTGCAGACTGTAGTTAAACATTATGTGCTGCAGTTGCCTTCTGACTTAACTGGCTTTTGATAGACACAATCCAATGGTGGTGTGAGATCATGAAATGAAGGTGTGCTTCTTCCTAAATGTCTTTAGGGACTCACTGCAGTCAGGAGAAACAGCCACTCATAAAAAATGATAAAGTATGTACACTTAATTCACTGTACTTCAGTGTCAAGCTGGAAGATGGCATGGATCCAATCCCCAGCAGCTTTCACCTGAGAAAAAATTCAACCAAAAAACTATAAACAACTGTGTCACAGGGGAGACCCTTTATGCCATCAAATTACACAAAGGGAGCAGAGACAGTTGCCTATGTTCTTACCTAAGGGTGGAGGGAAATCCTCATTCTGGAAAACAGCAATGCCCCTAATCCTACCTGCAGCCCTTTACTGCCTGCACCCGGTGCCCTGCTGTGGGAGTCAGCAAGAGGAAATTAAACAGGAGAAGGGCTGTCAAGTGTAATGTGCTGGCTATGCCAAACCAGCATGGGCTTGGTCAGGACCGGCTGCAAACAGCAGTAGGGCAACCAAAAATATGCTATAACCCAGAAGTGAGCAGAGCAGGGACTCCAGACACCTAAGCAAGTGACACAGGGTATGGCTTAAGAATCCAAATACAGCAAATGTATAATTCACACCTGGAAAAAAAGGCCAGACAATACATACCTAAGAATTTCATAGTGCACATTGTCTGACAGGAGGAGAAAAAAGGTGGAGGCACAGATTACAGTGTATCATTGGGCTGGATTGAAACAGTGAGACAAGGGAACAAAACCTGTTTTAAAACAAGTTAATAGTACAGTGCTACTACAGTAACAATAGGAGATATCATTTAGAAACAGCAAATCCATCCTCTGATAAGTTTCCCTAATAAATGTAACTCACTCTTGTCCATGCTACCACCCTGAGCCAGGAGTTTTAGGGAAGCACTCCATAAAGCTGGTCTGTGCCAGAACTGACCCCTCACACGGGATGCTGAGCAACCCTCACTGTGAGGGAAGGTGCCCTGGCCACACTCCACAGGAAAAGTCCCTGGTGATGACAGCAAAGCAGGGAACTGCCCCATCACCTTGCCTGGGGTAGCCAAGGAGGGCCCAAGCATTTGACCCCAGGGATAATAAAATCGGTCCTGAAATGATTCAGAGTGCAGACACTTGGAGAAGACTTTTTGATACCCCCAAGCCAAGGAAGTGCTCACACAGCTTTGCAAAGGGCTGTGCAAGCCTTTGCCATGTTTCTCTGAGGTTCCATGCAGAAACTAAAACTATGCAATGCAGCCAGCTTTCCCTGTTATTTATTAACTGGTTTATTGCCTCTCACTCAGCCCTTTGGACTGGCCGCTGACGGCTCCCTGCCAGGCAGGTTGACATGTGCTTTTCTAGGCTACAAAGCAGCATGGAGCCTTCTCAGCCTTCATGGCTCACACTCGGCCTCACAGCTCCAGAGCACACAGGGGCCCATAGGATCCACCTCTGCCTGCTGGCTTTCAAATGCATAATCTGTGTTTCAGGCTTGACAAGTAGGCTCTCAGCAGAGTGAAGCCCTGCTCCCTCCCTTGTGTCACATTCATGAGTAGGTTCTGGATACACATCATGGCAGAGCTGGGGCAAAGGGAAGCAATGTAGAAAGGGACCCTGTGATGAACATCTTCATTCTCAACGTGTGTTGCTCCAGGCATTTCCTGTCTGCTCACTGCAGAGGGTCACCTGAGATGTGTGTCCACATCTCAGAACTATCTGAGAACTAGTAGAGGGAGAGAAGATGGTCTTATTTCCACAGAATAGCTATTTATTGCACCTACAGAAGAAGAAAAAGACTGCTAAGCACAAGCCCCCTAAAGCTGCTGATATCCCCTATCTGCCCCCCAAATAATCAGGCGGGTTCATTTTCTAGGGGTGTATGCTGCACAGAGATGACAAACAAATCATTCACCCAAAGAAAAAGGGTGTTTCACTGGTTCAGGCACAACGACAAATAAGTAAAATACATGGATGGTCAAAGTAACACCATTCATAAAAGCATAAATGATTCAGGTCATCTAGAAGTTCCCAAATTGTCTTGTTTGACTGTTACTCCCACTCTTGAGAAATATGTTCTACACCCTCCTTCTTACAAGCCAGACATATCACAGAAACAGCATTTTGAAAGGCCAAGAAAATTAGGGGGTGCTGTTTCAGGACCTACCAGAGCCCAGAGTAACACCAGGACAAGTCCTGGCTGCCCATTTATTGGTAACATCCTGCTTCGGAAGACAGCAGCCCACAGCTCCCTGGAACTTGAGCCTCAGCTGAAGACCCTGCAGTCCCCTCCATCCCTCCCAGAAATGTACTGTCCCTGGAGAGCAGTCATATCTCCCTGGAGCCCCTGAAATCACTGATAATATCCATCTCCTCCCCAAAGGCAGATTTTTCTCATGTTGTCATTTAAACACAGCCCAAGTAGGTAAGTGCCCGTTGCTTCCCTTGAGAAACTGTGCTGAAGCCTAAGAGCTTTCACCTTGAGGAAACACTTCCTGACAACTTTCTCCTTCACCTAATTTCACCCCATTAATCCTGGTTATACAGGATGGAGTCACCCCACACCTCCTCCCCCACCTTACAGACACGGGGGCTTGGTGAGTGCATTCCTGCTGAGGCTGATTGCTCCCACTGCCAGAAAAGTGGAGACCCAACCCTCACACTCCCTCACTGCCAACTGAACCTCGGCAGGCATGTGAGAAATGCCTGGGAAGTTGCTTGCATGGAGGGATTTGTTCTTCCCCCCTCCTCCCCATCGCTGCCAAACACCCTCTGAATGTGGTTTTAAATGACAGGTTGCCCCTGCCTTTCTTTAGGAAGTGCTTTGCAATGCCAATCTCCATCCCATGAACGCACAGCCTGCACAGCACTATTTGTGTTGACCAACAGGAATTTAATCAACCAACAATAATAAAGTGGGTAATACTCAATTGTATGAAGCCGCCAGTCAGATGAAAGGATTTACAAATGCTGGATTGATCTCCAAGCCCTGGCAGCTTTCCCACGGTCCCCTTCTAATCTGTGGAGCCAGAGAGAATACATGAAAACTCCAAAATCCGGGTTTTCCTGCAGGGTGTGTTAAGTTCAAATAAGTCAACTACATATGTGTATTTTTTTTTTCACGTCCCCCTCTTTTGAGGCAGGCTCTTCCCTTACCCTAAAGGAGCATCGTGCCAGAGCAAAGCCCCTTGGAGACAGCCAGCTTATGTAACCACTAATGCCATAAGCACTACAATGTCTTTAGAGACAAAAAGGCTCAACACAGACTCAGACCAACTGCAGCCAATTCACCGCTGAGCGATAAAGAGAAGAAATCGGTGTTACATCAGGAAATCCATCAGCATGGCCAGCCTTGCTTCAGCAGATGGTAATTTTCCAGCAGGTATGGGAACATCTGACACCACAAAGCATTGGCAGGATGGTGTTTGCTTACTTGGGGGAAGAAAGAAAACCAAGGAAATGCTCCAGGGCATCTTTTGGCTGTAAACGCCTGAGAGTATGTGCTCTCAGACCCGAGGTATTGGCATGTGCCCCCTCTGACTCTGCACTTATGGAGGCTGCTCACACCCTCACCTCACCAGAACCTGCACCCACCTCCAGCAGGAAGCCCTGCGAGACAGGGTCAGATGAGGGTGACACTGGGTCAACACTGTGGGAATTGACCCTTTTGGGGTGACACTGGTCACTGTTGTGCAAGCCAACACGAGAGAGAGAGAGGAGAGGCTAATTCAGGCATGCCACCCCCTGCACAAGACATGGTCCATCAGCACTGTGGGCCTCCTCTTCCAGCACCTCAGTGGCTCCCCCTGAAACACGGAGACACTGGGACATAGCTGAGCAGTCCCATCCCATGCAGCCCAGAGCACTCAGTGCCTTTGGAAATGACCTATGGCTCACATCATCCAGACATTCACAGTATTGCTGATTCTACAGCCATCTCTCCACAAACCAGGCAAGCATCTGGGTTTAGGGCCTGAGTTGCCAGAATTGAGAGCAGCTGTGATACTGCCAGTGGTGGCTGCATAGGGGCCACCAAACTCAAAGGTAACACTCCTGGCTTGGGAAGTCTTTGAGCTGCAAATCTCTGGTTGCTGGGAGAGTATTGTAGGGAAATCCATCTTCATACTTGGTCATCACTTTGCCCTAGTTCTAGTTCCCCTGAGCACTACTGGAGACAGTACATCAGGCCAGGGGGATCTTTGGTCTGACCCAAAGCAGCCATTGCCATAGTTCTCAGGCTATTTTCACCTCTGCTCATTAAGTGGCTCAGAGGCACTGCAGCGGAGGAGAGGACCACAACATCACGATGTCCTCTGCTCTGCCCCACATCCAGCCAGCTATAACCACGCTGACCCACACACCAGGACAGGGGGGCAGAGTTAAAAGGAAAAGAGATATTAAACAAACACATAGAAGTATCCGAGCAGGGGAGGCAACACAACAAAACAGCAGCATTATCAGCAACACAGGCAGACTGGCAGTAGCTGCTTTCCAAGGATGAATTGCAATATCTGATTCATTCATATCCCTATCAATTATCATAGCAGAGAATCTAGTGAAAGACACCTTAAAAGCCCACCAGAATAATAATTTTACAATCAATTGATGAAGAACAAGACAGTATGGGAGGGCCCTGCAAGCAGTGATGCCTCCCTTGGCTAGGAATCAGCTGCATGAGCAAGCTGAGAGCCCACAATATGGGCATTGGCTCTGCTTTATGACCAGATGTGGTTTGTGGTAGGAAGAAATCAGGGACAGAGATTTCCTGTAGTGGGAGGAGGTTTGGGCAGAGGTTTGGTAGCTCTCACCCTTGAAGCCAAGGTTGTGTTTGGGATGTCAAAGTCCTCTGTCCACAGAAGTATTCACCACAAACATTCATCAGAAAAACAAAGTAAACATCTCTACACAGTTGTGAGTAATCTCCATTCCATCCTCTTCTTCTTTAGTCCTGAGGAGAGACCAAAAAGGCCAGCCTGGGAGTCACACCTCCATCCCACACTGGCCAGCTCACACCACCTCCACCAGCTGGCTCCAGGGAATAAACACACACATGCACCCAGCAGCCCCCTCCCCTCCAATCTGCACTAATCTACTCCGGTGTCTGTGCTGCACAAGATAATTTAGAGGCAGTGGTGAGCTCCCAAACACATCGCCTCTCTCACACAGCAATTAAATGTACATCACTGTCTGCCTATCCCGTATCCTAGGGGCAGGAAGGATTGTCATCATCCTAAAGTCATGATTTACAGAGGTAATAATCATGGCACCAGCCTCATTACATGCCAACTTTTGGGAAATTAGGTGATAGATATTATTCATTAAGTTGCTACATGATGCCCATATCCATCCATCTGTTACAGCTGAGCTAACATTTTGGTTCAGAGCATGCAAGCTAATGGCTTCTTTAGTAGGGAAGCAGGTGCTGTCCTGAAAGGCAGTGTGGAGAAAAGAGTAAGACTGCAATTGGGTAAATAATTTTTTAAAAAAATTTAAAAAAATTAAACAGAGACCTCTGAGACTTCTCAGACCTTGGAGGCTTCATGAGTACCCAACAGCAGGACACTCAGTCAATACACAAGTCATAACATGATGCTCAAAATGTCATGCATGAGGCAACAGCTTCATTCCTGGAGGGCTCAGCCCAACCAGCTGCATGTGTCACAGAGTAGATTCATTTTGAGTTGCTTTGTCAAGCTACTCCATCACCCTGAGCTGCATGAGAGGCTCCAAGGAGCTGTTTGGACTTTGCTCAGTGCACACTGTCCAGGCTTTGGGCTGCTGCAGCCCTTGCAACAACCAGAATGGGGCTGCATGGGGTTATGTTTGCAAAGGCTCATCTGCCCTTCAACCTCAGAGTCCAGGGGTCCTCCAGCCGTCCTTGGCTGCTGTCAAGAGCTAGGACCAACCTTTGACAGCTTCAGAAGAAAGGAGATACATGTCCTTAGTCCCTACACCTGTCTACACACAAGGGACTGAAGGAGGAACATGCTGGAGATCTGGCTGTCCCCCAGAGCTGTGACAAAAAAACACCCACACACGCGAACACACACACAAAGGAGTGTACGTCCCCGAAGAGACAAGGGACTCCAGTACTTCTCTGTTGCTTCCCCAAAACTACTTATCACTCAATTTTGCCTAAACAAAAACTGAGATGAGCATTTTTAGAGAACTGATATTCAGGATGATTCACTCTCAAAAAGGAGGAACGAAAGGATTTCTGCGAAACATTTTTTTGGGTTTTTTATCTTTTCAGGGAAGGCTGTGTTCTTAGGCACAAAACCCAGACGGTAAGTGCTGAGACCTCAGACAGGCACTCTCCTGCATTGCTCAGATACCCATTCTCAAGTATTAGTCATCATTAGTTAAATAATACAAATGGTTTCCCAGAAAATTTCTTGCCAGGAGGAGGAGAAAAGCGAGTCCTGATGGTGCTGCAGTAGCCGGTGCCAGCCTTTGACATGATGGCACTGCAAGTCTCTGACAGAGGCAGAAGCAGAAAGAGCTTCATGCCCATCAAGCCACAGTATGCCCAGAGGCTCAAATTTATCTTCTCTAACCCTACTCGACCCTTTTAACAAACACTTCCTCAAGCAAAATGCATTAAGAGGTATCACAAAAATAAAAGCTTACTCTCTCAATGCATATAAGGGCTAGTTTTGGTCACAGAAGATATCAGAACTAGCTAGAGACCTCAGATCTGGGAAATCCTGTAACAGTGATTGCAAAGAGGGCAAGAATTGGAGTGTGGGGGAGGCAGGGAGCCAAAGCCTGGGACTTGGAAAGTCTAAATTCTGCTTAAAAGCTTGCCACTAACAATGGGCAAGACCTCAGCTTTTGTGTCCACCCAACCGCAGGCAGCTGCCTAAAGGGGCGACACTTCCCAGTGACATCCCGGGATGACCTGGTGACGCAGAGCATCCATGTCTGGGGCTGGCACGAGGCATGGGGACGTGCAGCTGGGCATGGGGAGCCAGCACCAGCCCTTGGCAGCTGCCCAGCACGAGGTCAGTCGAAGCTGCCTGTGAAACCACATGCCTGGTGCTTCATCGTCGAACCAGAGCTAATGGCTCCCCACTGCTTTTTCCCCTCCACAGCGCATGATATTCGGCTAAGCAGAATGGAAAGTGCACTGTGGTGTTCCACAGCACAATTCAGCCAGGGTAGCATCCCAGCAACACTGGGTAGCAAAGCTGCTGTCTCTGCAGCATTAGCAAACCTGGGACTGCCAGTATGCTTCATAGTACTTACAGCACTTCCCACGCAACTTGATAAAGTTTTGAATATCAGCCTAGCACTCCCAGGCTCCGGTGGTGCTGTATGACTTCCCCACCCCAAGTTCTGGCCTGAGCCTCCCCATCAAGACAAAAAACCTGAATAAATTTAATACCAGCTAAGCAAAACTTCTTGCAGAGCTAAGCAAGTGTTAAACCCTGGCTGCACAGCTCAATAACCTGAGGAATGATAAAAAGCCATTGCCTAGAGTCAATCATACTTCCATATGCTTTTCTGCATCAGAGCTGTGCATCACAAGCCTTCAGCACAGCCACAAGCAGCATCTTCCTTGCCTACCCCCAAGCTCCACACTTCAGGCAGCAGGTTTTCTTCTCCCTGCCACTCCTCCCTTGCCTGGCATAGCCCACAGGGCATGGCCATATCCTGCTCACCAGCACAGGCAGAAATGCTGAGCACAGAGCTGCCAGGCACAGCAGCACACCACAGGAGTTACATTACTTTTTTGTGAGCCAAGGCTGCCCCAAATATGTTTCTCAAAAATGTACCAACCAACTGGGAATTTTAAGGTGCCCTTGACTGTGCTGGTATAGGTCTTGTTCCAAAGCAATGCATTAGCACGGGCTCCCAGGTGGGAGCGGAAGGGCTCATTTTGCAAGGCTGCCTGTGACATTCACAGCACATATCATGAGGTTAGATGTTGCTATTAGGATGAAAGCGACATCATGATAGCAGAACCCAGGATTCACACCGACAGACTCGTGTTCCTCCAGGACTCGGCAGCATTTGCCTTGGGCAATAATATGGCAGGAAAGGCAAAATGTTCAGCAACCGAAAGAGATGAAAATATGAACACAGACTAAACTTGAAGACATTAACAATAGAAAGGAAGCTATGAGATTCAGGAATATAATTTGCTTTGCAATATAAGCAGCAGCAACAAAAATTTAGGGCAGGCAGTGTCAAGTGTGAGTACTCACTATAGCACAAGACCACATTCATTAACCCAAAACGTCCCTTCTGATCTCCTGTTCCTTATCCTGGTGACTTCTAGATATACCCATCACCACGTCACACACAGCATCAGTGTAAGATTAATCTAAGGGGCTGGCCTTGCTCACTCCGCTTTGGATTTTAGAAAATATTGTATGTTTTGGACATTAGAGCATTTCTCCCTTGTGATAGTAAATCTGGTATAATTAGGTACAGCATAATTAAAAATAGATTTCACAGAAATTAATTTGCAAACGCAAAGATTCAGGAGCAAATTCAGTCTTGTTTTAATTCTCCTGGAGTCATCTGAAATGACCTCAGGGATGAATTCGGCCAACTTGAATACCCATGTCTCATTATTACCAGATGAGCTGTGCACCTACAAAGGGGTAATGGGTCTTTTGGACAAGCATGATCACATAGAGACATGGGCATGTCTGGGATGGAGGCAATGGATAAAAGTGCCTCTTGGCTTAGGATTCTCTAGCACTCATCTGCTGGTTTCACTTTTGTTTTTGCTCAGCCAAAAAACTCAGTTTCAGCTTTTCTTCAAAATAACACAAGTAACACATTCTCCTTCAGGTCACTGCCACAGTATAGCAAGCACTGAGTGGCCCTTGGGAATATGAGCTTTCAGACAGATTAATATAGCTTGACTGAAGAAGGGAAGATTACAGACACTACTTAACAGACTCCAAGTTGGGCTCATCATTGAAGTGAATTTTCTTCACAATCTCATGATTCCTCAGTTGGAAAAGTCAGTTGTCATATAATGAAGTGCAAATACTTTTGTTCTTGGTAATTACTTTTAATTTAGACAGTGGACAAAGGGTAATGATTGGCTCTTTGGGGTTTTTTTGCTTTAACTGGCATTGTTCTAAATATTCAAATACACAGACACCAGAACATACAAGACACAGGTTCAGTGATAATAACTTAAAAAACAAACAAACAAAATATTTTACAAATATTCTCACATTGCCATGAAACGACTGGCAGCTTGTCAAGGTTCTCTACACTGACTCAATGGATTTCCAATCGCCAGAAAAGGCATGGGGCCTTCAGTATAAAAGGCCCTTGGAAAGTTTATTACAGGGAATTCACCACAGCTACTGGGTCATCCTTGACTTTTTAAAACCTTTTGCGAATTAGAAACAATGATACTAAAACGATGCACACATACTATACTTATCTGTGGTTTTGCCCATAGAGGACATCACCAAGGACAAGAAAGAATGAACAGAATATTTAACTCTTCGCCCTCTTTCCCTCTCAGCCCCCAAATCACCAGTGAGTCTGTTGCATGAGGGCATAAACACTTTATTTTTATATTTTTATTTTATTTATCAGACCATTGGTGTGCTGGATGCCACCAAGGGCAGAGGCAGCTGCCAGCCCCTTCAGGCTGCAGGCAGCCCTGGCCACAGTGGGGAGCGCAGCCCCACAGCACCATCGGCCTTCGGGGAACCACAACCCGCCGCTCTAATTTTAGCACTCACAGCCCAGCTGGCATCTGGGGAAGATGTCTGCCGTGCAGACACAGGCAGCCAGCAGCCAGTGGCAGAGCCTCAACAACAGCAAACCCCTGGTGAGATCTGCCCAGGGTAACAGCATGAGGACACGGCCAGGAGCGGCATCTCAGCTGATGGGCACGGGGAGGGCACTGGCAGGAGGAGCATAGTGCCGGCCCAGGAGCACAGGCAGGATGGCAGCTGGAGGGGCAGGCACAGCCAGCACTCACAGCAGCCCTGTGTGCTGCCCCAGGTGCATGCAGAGCCCATTTCGTGCCTTCCCTCGCCCCTGGAGAACAGGGATCTGTCTAAAATCTGGTCAAAAATGCTGCGCTCTGAAAACCTTGTCTGGTTCACCAACTCTCCGCACAAAGAGCAGAGTTCCATCCACCTCTAGGCACCTTCTAGGATAACAAAGTTGAGAAAGGGATGTTATATTGTGCACCCAGCTATTGGAGAAAATCCCAAAACAACTTCCCCTTTCTACTGCTGGCAGAAAGAAAAGGCTGTCCCCACATATCTGCATTGCATAATGCAGCTGCAGCATCTAAAGCAATGTTTACCTGAGGACAAGATATTGGGCAAAAAATTCATGCCTGGTTTCCTGACTGCAAAGGGATGCAGTCTGGAAATGCAGATAGACTTGGATGCAAGTGGGAATCACTTGCAGGATGCACCTGGAATCCAAGAAACCAACAACAGCACCGGGTATCAGGAGATCAGGGATCACCAGTTTGGAAAAGCAGCCTTCTGGGAGGACAACAGATATTAGAGGGCTAATTCAAAGTGGACACTGGGGAGATAAGCAGGACAAAATAGTCAGGCTTTTCCAGTACTGGTAGGTGTGATCCCAGAGCAAGGCTTTTTCCCTGCCATCACAGCCCCTGAGAGACACCAAGTCTGCCCTTGCAGCACCTGTCTGCCCGCCCCAGGGCACTTCCTCAGCCCCTCCTGCATGCACCCAGGCTCTCATCTGCTCAGCATCCAGTACTCAGTTCAAAGACACCAGTAGGAAAATAGTGGGAGCACTGAGGCCTAACTGAATTCACCACTCCTTGCTCACACAACATGCCCACACAGCAATGGGAAAGTTTATCCTTGTGTTCCTAAGAGCAGGAATCTTAGCTAATATTGCAGGTAAAAAAACAACAAAAAACCCAACAGACCAAATTCAAGACTCTTTGCAAGCCTAAAAGGAAAAAACAAAGGTCCTGGAGTTCTTGGGAAATGTCTTTTCCCATTGGCTTCTCCTTAAGGATTTGGTTTAGGCTTGTGGGAACTTAACACAATAGAAACTCGCCCATAATTTGCATGCCCCAAACAGCAGGGAGATATCATGAGATCTGGTAGCCATGAGATTTCTTTCCTTTGGCAAAATATATTCCAGAATTCACTTGAAGAAAAGTTCACACATCATTACAAATAAACTGTATTCAGCTGGTGAGTGAAGAAAGGGCACAAGATGACACATCATCCTGTGGTTTTATTATACAAGCTTTGCTCCCTTACCTCATTTGCAAAATTAGGGTTGGTCATAATCCTTCCATCAGTCTTTCCTGAAAATTAGCAAGGGCCCAAACCAGATTTTCAAATTTAAAAAATCTTCCCACACTTTTAAGAGATGTGAAAGTGGATTCACCAAGCATTTCATTTGAAGGAGCTCTCTGAAGTACCGGCTTGGCATCAAAATGCTAAAATGCTTCTTTGCAAGTGATTTGGGAGATGCTCTAGTGAATATTCCCCAGAAATACACACAGCCCGAGTGATCCCCTATTTCACCCATTCCTCTGAGAGGGAATGAAAGGGAATGTGGGCCAGAAGATAGACAAAGATTAAAACCTTTAAATTATATGCTTTAAAAACAGTATTATTTGAGAATACTGCTTATTTTCATGTAAATGCTCCGGCACAATAAATAAAAGTAAGATGGAGCAAAGACACAGAAACCTGCAAATGCCTTGGAGATGGGCACCTCCAGTGCATTCTACCAGCCCATTTCCCCCCGCACCCCGAGCTTGGCAAAGTCAGACCAAAGAAGTCCTCCAAGTGAGATGCCAAAACCCCCTCTAGGCAGGATAAGCTGGTGTTTCTGCTTCTGCAGGGAGGAGAGAGGCTCTGAGAACTCAGAAAGCAAACAGCAGAGCTGTGGAGACGTAAGAGAGCAGGGCCTCCTTCTGCAGGACTAGAGGAGAGACAGTCCCTGTACCTTGCCTAACACTGGGGACCAGGCACTCCACCCTTCAGCCCACCCAAACCCGCCAGCGGGTGGCAATCCCTGGGAGCTGTGTCCTCCTGGCTCCTAAGGCAATATTCCTTATTTGTAAAGCAGTGGTCTACCTGAGCATGCCAGCCTTGGAGCTGACTGTGACAGCAGCACCCAGACAACCCAGAGCAGAGCCTGAAGCCCCATTCTGCAGTGCCCAGGAAAGCCAACACTGCTCAAAGAGGGTATAATTCAGCTGAACATGCTGAATGGAACAAACCTTGCTATCCCCATGTTGCCAATGGCAACCCAGACACAGAGAAGCTAAGTGACTTGCCTCAGGTCACGCCAGAAGTCTGTGGCAAATCCCAGCCCTACAAGGCCCAATCCATTGCCTTAACCACACACACCTGCTCCTCTCTTTTATGTGGTGACTGGGCAGAAGCTGAAGAGCTGCTGATGTTTCGCAAGGCAAAGCCACATCCTCCAGCCCTTCCTTGGCACACATCATGCAGCAGCCAGCAGCTTTAAGAGAGGTGCTGAACCCTCATGCAGCAACTACAGATTATGGCTCAAATTTCTCCCCTTAGAAGAAACAGCCCCTTGGCCCCCACCCTTGCCCTGGCCAATGCCAGGCTCTCCAACACCTCCTCTCCTTTACCTTCAGTCTGCAAACTGGAAGTCAGCTGTTGCCATAACACTGTTGCCAAGGAAATACAACAATTTGCTTATCAATAAAAAGTGTTGGGTGTGCACAGACAAACCAGTTAATTTGCTGGGCCTGGAGCCATTCTCCTGTTCTCCAGCTATCCTAATGGACCTGTGACCTCCTCTGTGGCTTTAGACACCAGCACATGCACAGCGACACAGAAAGACTTACTGACCTGAGGAGCTTCCTCATTTCTTCAGTCCAGAACTGGAACAGACTGACCTGAGAGGCTGCATGGTCTCCAGACCCAACTGAACCTCCTCTGATCTCATGAACAACTCTGCTATGAGCAGCATGTTGGAGAAAAGGTTTCCTGAGGCCCTTTCCAGCCTGAACTACCCTCTGACTGTTCCTGGCCATTGTTCTGACTCCAACTGCTCCTTCACTGGCACAAAATGCTCACTCCCAACAGGCAGCAGGGCAGATGGGATCTGAGTGTGTCTGTTCCCATTTGACCACCCCCGTGGGGAGCAGCCTCTATCATTGCTGCAGCTCCAAAAACATGTGCATGTCACAATCCACACTTACAGCTCTTGATCCTGCAAGAAATGATAGGACTTGGTACAGAGAAGTTCAGAGCCAGATTTTGTAAATCCTTGTCAAGAGAAAGAAGCCTGAGTGATTCACAGACATGAGGCTGACCCAGAACTAGGGAACAAAGGCCACGACCTTGGTGTTAACACTGTGGTTAACCAAATCAGCCTTCTAGAAATCCACCATTGAGCATTTCCCAGATAGCAAAGGAGGAGGATACCAAATCCATAGCAAATAGGAAATTCCAATATTGAATAAAGAAATGCTAAAAAATGAAGTAATGACAAAAGAAATTTGAATGTTTTTGAAAAAAAAAATTTAAACCCTACACACATGTAATCAGGCCAGTAAAAAATTTGTCGCCAGTGTTACAATCTAAAAGATCTAAAAGAAAAAAAATGAAAATATGTTTTTAAAGCTCCTTCCCTGCTCCAGAATAATCTCCAAGAAATTCTTATTCTCTAATATTTGGCCAGAAAACTCTGACCAGCAGTGCTTACCATACTCTGAACTTTTCCCACCTACTGCTCTCTTTTCTTTTAGGGCTTGGATGTTTTAAAAGACCTTATCTGGATCTAGGGTTTTTCCCCACATTTTTGTTTAACAAAATTTGAAAACCAAGCTACCTGAGTGCTCACAATCTTCCAAACAAATTCACACACCCCTTCAAAATCAGAAAGAGGAAATAACCTAACTTGAGAAACAGGTTGAGATTTATTTTATTTTAATTATTAAAAATGACAGTGTTTATTTCAGGGCCTTCAATAATTCAGCTTAATTACCCAGGAGACAAAACTGTCTGACCAAACCCTGTAAAATATCTATAAACAAAACAAAACGCATCAGCAGCAGGCAGAATGACTGAATCCATTACCCTATCCCCCAATGAAAACCCACGCTGCCAGGCGCTGGCATGGCTGTAGGTAATAAAACTGAATATTGAACGTTTTGGGAGGGAACAATGCTCCCTGTGCAGTTAGAAGCAGGTGACAACATCATTTCTTCCACTCAACGGGTTTGTTTTTGTTTTTTTTTTAAGCCCCTCATCCCCTCCAAATCCTTTTGTTCGGCAAACAAGGCGACCTGCACAGATGGCACCGAGTTGTGAGACAAACCGCACGGGTAATTGTTGACCCGGGCCGGGAGGGGAGCGCACGGAGCCGGGGACGGTGCGAGCCGCCCTGCGAGGGGCACCCGGCCCGCCCCCGCCGCCAGGTCTGCGAGGGATAGAGAACGGTGGGGGGAAGGAACCCTGCCCTACAAGAAAAGCTTAGGTACCAAAAGGACTTCAATTGGTCGTGACAGCAACACACCCGGTATCTTTTCTCTGCCTTGCACGGGAAACTCTCCAGCACAAAGGAGCGCATCCTGCTATTTATACAAAGCAGCGCCTCCCTCCCTCCGCGCCAGTCGGAGCCCCGCGTCCACCCGCCTTCCCTGCGCGCTTCTCCTGTTCCCAGTGAAAATGGACCCCTCCATTTCATCTCACGGTTTGTCTCTTCTCCCAAGCATATTTCAGGGGGGATGGGAAACAGGTAGGAGTGCCCAGGCACAGGACCCCGAAGAAATCTGTGTCAGCTTCTTGTCACCAGACCATTCCTCAGAAAAATAAATGCCAAGTTAAATTCCATAAGCCACCGTAACCACTACAAATGTGGATTTCTGCAAACAGAAATACCATCAAAAAGGTCACATCGGTAGCAAGTGTGACCTATGCTTGGAGCCAGGCAGAGCCCTGCCCTTCTGCTTTGCTGCTCCTGCATCTGGAGGAGGTGGACATCAGATGCTGCATCTCCATTTAGAAACAAAGAAGGAAACCTATGCCTTTTACTGAAGGTACTGTTGTGGAATTTGGTAAATGGATAACATGTTCAGTATCTACTAGCATGACTATAAACACATACACACACACACACACACAA
>VWZU01011315.1:229200-252401 GCA_013397095.1 Sterrhoptilus dennistouni
AAAAAAAAAAGGAAAAGCCTGAGGCAAGACTAATATTAATACCCAGTTATGTCACTCCCAATTAAGTTCATATCTAATGAGCCTATTTTCTCCTTGCACTGTCCACTGATGCTGTAAGCAATGTCCAATGAAAAGCATAAAATGCTGCTTCTGGAAAGCAATGATCTGTACTGGTGAATTTTGAACCGACCAATTATGAACATTATTTTTAATGGAATGAGCAGCGTTTCTACCAACTATAGTCGTCAGTGCCAGAAAATGTCTGTGTCCACAAAATGTCCAGACAAACTTCTCTCAGGCTGAAACCACTCTTGCTATTGTTTGATTTCCTATTACTATTATCTCTGTAAATAAATATATATATATATATATACACACACATATATATAAAAGGTAAATAAATCTCCTGTGCACCCTAGCTGTCAACCACTCTCACGCAGCATTGCATTTGTATTGGGAACACCTGTTTCCCAGGAACAGCAACTGTTTCTCTAGATTATACAAAATCTGAAACTCAGTAAAATCTATCCAAGAAGCAGCCTTTACTATTAGGTAGAATGTAATTTAACTATGTTGCCCCAAAATCAACTTTGTAGCACGGATACATGGAAAATCTTACATCATCCCCCAAAAGCGCTTATCGGCTGCCTGCAGAAGGTGCGGCCGGGAGAACCAGGAGCAATGCTGGGCAGATCTCAAGCGAGTAGAGCAGGATAGTGCTGTGGCCAAGCGAACAAGTCCCGACACACAACTATCCCTGGAGGAGGTTACGTTATGCCCGCATCCTCCGCTACAGCCTTCATTCCCACAGGCATCCATCCATCCCTGGGTTGCACTCCATGACAAGGTACAGGCACACCCTCCAAATCATTTTAATGAAAACTGGTTGAAGGGAGAAAGTTAACCTGCCCCCTCCAGCCCAGTTCCCTTTATAAAATGAATTTTTGGATTGAGTATATTAATGCAATCCATATTAGCCTGCACGGCTGGAGGCTCATGGAGGTCATGTGGGGCTCTGAAGTACATGGAAGGGCAGCTCCTTTGCTCTAGATGGGAAGAGACACCTCTCCTCACCATGATGCCCTCAACACATTAGTCCCTCTCCATCCTCTTTTCCTTAAAGATCACTTAATCCCAATGATCATACAGTGCATGGCTGGATGATGCTCATCCCCTCCCAGGGAGCTCTGGCACACACAACCATGTCTAAGAAGCTCTCTACATCAATTCTGAGTTGAGAAGACACAGAAATAAACAGGGCCAGCTTCCAATATGGATATGGTGTTGGTCTACGCATCTCAGCCAGGGAGAGCACACTAATAATGGGCAGTTAAACCCAAAATACAGATCAAAAGCCATTTTAGCAAGTGAGAGGCATACTCAGCTAGGCACAACAACAACTTGAGAGCGAGTTTTGAAACCAGGTATAGGCCTGTCCTTTCCAAATGCATCAACAGTTGTGCCTACACTGTTGGCCCAGCTTGCCCCACAGCTTTGGTCTGCCTTCATCCAGCACTTCATCACTAACATCTCATCTTCTGTCCAAACCCAACAAACAAACAACTGCAGGCCAAAACAGCAGTTCCAGTGAGATGTTGGCTAGACTAGGAAGACTGTTGATCTTTCATCCTCCTTTCCTTGTACTGCCAGAATTCTCTTACTGATTTCTCCCTGTTTCAGGTAACAGGTGTTTCAAGGAGGGACAGTGAAGGAGCAGAGAAAGAAATGTGCGCTAAAGTACAGTCCATTTCTCAAAGACTTAAGCACACCCGTTGAATTCTCCATTAAGGTTTTCCTCAAAACCTTTAATAAGAAAAAACTTTTTCTCCCCCCAAATTGAACCTGTACTTGCAAGAAAAAAAAAACTTCTCCCTTGGGGTGGGAGAAGGGGGAGAAGAAATGCTCTGAGCCAATTCAACCTCAAAGAAACAATGCTGTTGTTTTAAAATTACCCATTCTTCTGAAGTCAGCCAGTCAGAAGTAATTCTTTCCAAACCTGGCTGCTTTGATTTTTTTCTCACTGCTTTAGCACAGTTTTAGAGGAGAGGGAGGACGTACAAGAAAAGTGAGTATGTTCAGGAGGTCTTTGAGTCCTACATGACCCTCACCCCCATATTTACACACTGCAATCTGATACAATCATTTTATTACTGCTTTAGCTCTGCTAAATCCAATTTATCCACCAGGCCATAAATCTTGCCATGTATAGCAGCAGAGCCTTGGTTCCAAGCTCTGAGAGATGCTTCACCAAGTAATGAGTGTCCCAGCCGGGTTACTGTTTAACCTGCAGAGTGGCAGTGGAGCAAATGGCATGTCAGCGTGTGCAGCTCCAAATGGCAGCACAGCAGATGATAGAGACCCAAATGTTTTGCAAATACCGAGGAAGGAAAAAAAAAATATTTGTATTCAGCAGCTCCACTAAGTCTATATAAACACTCCAAGGTCAAATCCACACGTGGACTGCTGAATGATCAGTCATGTGTTATGGAATTCTCCCTCCAAAACCCTCAAGTTTTAAAAGTGTCTGGCAGAGACAAAAGACCTGGTAGGAAATCAAATCTGTTTCACAGGGTAATTATCCATCTTTTACAACTGTTGCCAGAACTTGAAAAAAAAAAAAAAGGGGGGGGGGGGGGGCGGGGCGTAGGGATGCGCACCNGGGCGGCGGGCGGGGCGGGGGGGGGGCGTGAATTAGGATTATCACCTCCAAATGCTGCAAGAGCCCTGTGTCCTCTTGCACCATTGCTGTGCCTGGCAGCCTCGCAAGGCTGAGTGCTTGCACAACTCCAGGGCTGGCACCCAGCCCACTGGTTCAGGGAGGGGAGAGCACAGAAGAGGCACCCATCAACATGCAGAGAGAAAAATGCACAGGGGTGTGATCCTAAGCTCTGGGAAAAAGGCTGGAGGGCTCCTTTAGTCATTCCTTTGCCACAGGTAATGCCAGTTGGGACACGGGCTTGATGCCTGCTCTGGGCAAGCGGCTTGGCTGCAAGATACCTGTTGGCCACGTTTTGAGAGCTTGCTTTGTTTTATCCTTTATTCCAAGTGTGAATTTAGGAGTCGGCTTGACTTTGATGCTGGAATTCCTGGACCAGGACAAGCAGACTGGTGGCAAGGAAGGAGAGCCTGGTAAGCAACTGGTTTTGCCACTGAAGAGACCATGCTGGGCAGCTAGACCCTTCCCTGTCACCCTGTAAGGTCTATTTTGAGCTCAAGCATAAACTGCAATTCCAAGGCAGAGGAGGTCCCTCAACTCATGTCACACTAAGGAAAAAAGGATGGTGCCTTGGTTTGATTTCATTGCCCTGCCCCCACTCACAGTTTCTTATGAAATCAGCTGAAGCACTATAAGTGAAAAAAAAAATTAATTCCTAAAGCAATGGCAACCTGCCAAGTTTTTAAAGAGGCAAATCTTGAGTGCTCTCTGGAAACTCGGGTAGCTCGCTGCATGAGCCAAGGGGAGAAACTAAGTATTCCACTCCCTTCCCTCAGCCTCCTCTTTTTCATGTATTTCAGCTTGATACAAAAGTTAGTAACAATCTAAATGGAAGTCGGGACTACAAAAGCAAGAACCTGCTCCTGGATACTTCCAAGACCCAGTACCCCTGTCAAGAAACTCAGACCAGGCTGCAAACTCTGCTGGAGTTCCAACCACCCATTTGGGCATGTGGGAACCTCAAAGGCATCAGCCCCCGTGCCAAGGTGGTTTCTCCCTCTCTGAGGGCAGCCCATGAGTCATGTATACCTTTCTCAAAGACTTTATTACTCCCCACAGAGATGGGCACACTGAGCTCCTGGTGACCAGCAGTTGGGCTGTACCAGCTCCTCCCTCCCTGCTGAGCATTGCCCTCACACAGCCAGCCCGTTTGGGGCATAAATGCTTCAAAAAAGGAAGCACATTGATTTGACAGTCCACTGGGGAACAAGACTTCTCTGCAGCCTAGAAAACATGACCTACAAAGGATGACTGAAGGAACTAGGTTGTTTAGTCTAGTGAAGACTGAGAATAGACATGATAACTATATCTGAAATACATGACAAGTAGGTGGAAAGAATAACCTGTTCTCCTTTCCCACAGCAGACTGGACATGGCAAAACCAGACCTGAACTGTAGTGATAAAGATTTAGGTTAGAGGTTAGAAAAAGCCTTCTAGTTGAGAATGACAGTGCCACACTGTCACAGCCACAGCCTGCTGAGCTTATGGAATTGCCATCTGTGGAGGTTTTAAGACCAGGCTATAAAAACACCTATTTATATATGAGGTGGTCTTGCCTTAGGGTGGAGAGATGAGCTAAATGACCCCTGAAAGACTCACATCCTGTTGCTGTTTAATCAATTAGTAACAGTGGTTCACAAGTCAATATCACAATTTTCAAATCAATTGGTTTGTTTCAGGCCTGCTATTGACGTCTGCATATTTTGTGCTAAGCTCAGTCCTCCCAGGACTACTGCTCTGCCCATGGCTGGTCCCAGACCCCTACCAACACAGCAGGCAACCACAAGAGTATATCTGCTTTGCACATTGTTTTCCATAAAGTGGAGGAGGTCCAAAGTAGCTGGTCTTACTTACAAGGACAAGATTTCCAAATGATGGTGGAGCTGACAGAGGATCACACAAAACTCTAAAGCACAACCAGTGCTCGCCTGAACTGGTGTCCCTTGGTCAGCCTGTGACCAACGCAGCCCCAAGCTGTGCACACAAATGGACTCGTTTTGAAAATGATCTTCAAATACCCATGAACATTTTTGTTGCCAGCCACCGAAGTCTGCAAGCTGGCTTCTGTAATCACAATGAGTGTGTTCTGTCTCTTGGTACATGCATACACCACAGGCATAAGACATAGAATACGACAAGTAACCATCTGGGGTAAAAACCCAGTGTCTAAGCAGACATCAAGAATGTATTAACCTTCTGAACCTGGAAAGTCCTCCTGTGACACACATCACCTCTGAGCAGAAAGTCTCCTTTCCAGTCTCATGAACCTGTGCATGAGAGCAGAATCGAACCTCTTCCACCTCCCTACACCAAATACCAGACACCAACAGGAAGGTCCAACCTGGAGCTGGTTAACAACAACAGAGGTGGGCCAAGCTTTGCTTCCCACCACAGTGCAGCCAAACCACTGGTCAGCATTGAAATGCTGGCTTGCCTCTCCCTGAGAGCATCATTTCTTCCTTCCAAGGCATGGCAGGTGCAGCTTGCATTGGGGAATACATATTTTTGGAGCCGAGGGGACAATTCAGTTCAACAACCTCTTCCTTAAAAATCTCATTTCAGAATGTTCATGGCAGTCCCAAACACACGAGCACTGCAATGGTATAGAAACAAGTGTAAACAAGCCATTGGCTTTTATGCACCACTAGAAATCAGGTACTGTGTAAACTGATAAAGGTCTGGCTTTAACAAGGGGCGTAAGGAGACATATTTAGCATCTTTTTTAATCCTTCTAAATTGTAAGCAGTTTTTCAGCTATATTAATTCTTTGAAGCGAGTGGTTCTCCACTAATCATCCTGGTTTATGTTTACATTATGAGGTGTAATGATGCATCTCAGGAATGTTATGGTATTAGTTAAATTAACTAAGACAACTCTGCCTGCAAACTGATGAATTTTAATGTGTCAACATCAGATATGAAAACGCAGTTGTGTGGGTCTCCCGATTCACATGACCATATGGTTCAGAATTCTAATTAATTCCTTTGGATTTCATTTCACATAACTTACAGCTACATTAATTCAATATTTTTTTCAGAATTTTGGAGAAACATATATTTTGCCAAGCTGTGACTTTTCAGCTCACAGTAAGTGTTAAGCGTAAGAAAAACCTTTCATTTCCCTTTTTCCTGATAACCTTGTCTTGCCTCCCTGTGGGCTGGCACTCTTCCCAAACCAGAGGTCAGGTGGAGCTGCTCTGCCCCAAACAGACTGCAAAGACCCACTTTGCAAGAGCCACAAAGGTTTATTACTAAAAACAAACTCGTTTTCAAATTGTTATGTGCTGTGGGCAATCAATCAGACAAACTCTCCGGGAGGAAATGCAATCCAGGCTTCTGATACACAGTGATTGTGACAAGTAGGGATAGCACAGCCCCTGGAGCCAGGCACTGCTATCATTACTGCAGACCATCACAGTCATATGAGCATTGACAGAAGATTTCCAGCTCCGTGGGGTGTTGCACAGCACATGGGTTTGCAAGTTCCAGTTTGGGGACAGTGGTATTTTCTTTATCTGACCCCATTTCTTAATGATCCACATTCAAGATCTCCCTCTAGGCAACAAAGAACATTTACTTGTGCTTCTCATTAGTTAAACCAAATCTGAATAAAATGAAAGCACAAAACACACTCATCCCGGAGCTCAAAACAGATCTGGTCAGACATACATGCCATCCACTGTTACTTTAGAAAAAAAATACTTCAGCACAGAAACTAATAATCCTCTAGATCTCCATGGTGTGAATAGAGCAACTACAACATCACTGTGTTTTTCTGAAACATGCAATGCTTTCAAAAGCCAGGTACACTAACAACAGCCCTCAGTAGCCTTGAAAGACCCCCACGAGTGACCATGGCAGGCACTGGTTCATGCCCAGCAGGAGAAGGCTGAGATCTGCAAGGGCCTCTTGGCATGGCTACATTCAGGTAGGATTTCTTCTGATACAGTTACACATGCTCACAGCATGGCAGGAAAGGATGGGCTTGAGAGGTTTAAAGATTAAAGATGTTTCTCTCCCTTCACAAGAGTAGCAAGTAACTACAGGCACTATCAATTTAACAGCTCAGCTCTGCAAGAGCTAAACACGCTCAGCTTCCCATCTACACTGCCCGGCGGGAGAAGGTTTGAACGCGTCAGACGATGTTTGTTCCATTTTTGAAAGGGTCAAGAGGACCCAAGACTGGGATTGCCAGATCTGCAATTTCCTGCATCCCTTACTTCAGAGAATTGCTAGGGAAAATCTGAACACAAAACCCCAATGTAAGTGCAGAATTACTGGTTAATACCCCAAGGTGGTATTACAGAAGGACTGGTAGGGGCTGGGTGATGGTCCTGGCTGCCTCCAGCCTCTAAATAAAAACACTCTGGAGCAGGCACATTGTTACTGCCACATGGGTCAGTCCCTCCTTTATGTCTGGACATTAGCCAACTGATAGAGCAAATAATTCACCAAAACTGACAACATCATTATCAATGAGCTTTTTCCTTCAAGGGGTATGAGGCACTTTGACATTGCTGCGAATTTGGGCTACAGACCTACTCTCCCGAAATCCTGTTACTTCCACACTTGCACAACAGGCATAAAAAAAAAATCAGAAAGCAGCAGAGCAAAGGGCCATTTCAGCTAAGGCAGGAAATCAACCAGAATCTAGAAACTGCTGCTTTTCCCATTCTCTCAAAGGGACTAAAACCACATCAACACAACCGATCAGCCTCTCCACTCCCCCCAAGTGGGAGATGCTCACCTTTGCCTGGCCTGGACCAGCTCCAGCACCAACTCCCCTTGGCCACCTCTTCAGCAAAAGAAGTGGGTGAGAGAAGAAAGCCTTGTCCCACAGCTGAAGGACATGGCCAGGGACTGGGAATGCCACTGGTCCTAGGCTCCCTCTTTGCCCCCTCCTCAAATCCAGATCCAGAATTGGCACCTTGCTTCTGGAGGGAGGCAGGTAGCCTGACTTCAGTAAAGTAAATTAATAGAACTGTTGAGTTTAAAAGGTTCAAACTCCCTCTTTCCACCACAGAGAGTTGAAATAAAAGGGACATCTTTGGGCTTGTTTTGAAGCTCCAATTCATACTAAATGGCAGTCCTACAGGAAGGGAACAATGGTGGGAAACAAAACCCCAGGAGTACTGAAAAGAGCATTTCTGAAGTGAAACAGCTACACAGTTTCATCTCACGAACCTCTATAAAAAGATGTAACTAATGCACAAGACTCCATCTCCGTAAATGCTGCGTGACAAGCAGTCAGACAGAGCCAATGAGCATTTACCTAACAACAAAACCCCAGGAAAAATTGGGAAAAAAACCCCTAGATTGAAATCCTAATCCTGCTAGCAATCTTTTGCTTAAATATTATTATTATGTAGTTGTTATTTGTGTTATAAGCCTAGTCACAGACAGACAACAAGTCTTGTCTGAGCTGCTGTTCAGACACGAAATAAAGTCAAGTTTTTCATCCTCGAGTGACTGGAGATATCACAGCTAAAGCAGGGACACACAAGGGACTGTGGGAGTTGTGCAAGGGCTGTTTCTACTCAGAGAATAATTGCACAATAAGTGCAGGAGATCCTGCAGTGGTGATACCTCCATTGAGGTAGAGCAGCCCCACTTTGGGCTGTGATAATCCATCCTACCTTCTGCATGTACACACTAGGGACCTGCCTATGTTCTCCTACATAACACCTAATTGTTATTTCTTCCATGGAAGTGGTTAAAGACTCCTAAAGCACTTACAGCCCCATTACCCCAGGCACCATAAAAGCAGGGAGCCCAAGGTCAGTTCCTAACCACAGAGACAGGTGAGACTGAACACAGCAACCATAGTGGTCTCCAAAGCCTCAGGAGGCTCCCAGAAAACCTGTAACTCAGCCTGAGAACAGCAGATGACAACTCACCCCACACAACCGAATAAGAGAGGATGGTTTCGGAATTTTTCACAGAAAAGAGGGGGAAAAAAAAAGTGATTTCCTTATCAATTAAAAACTTGTTCTAAGTGGCTGTTAAGGAAGAGTTTGTTTATGTTCCACATTTATGTGAAAGCAATATAGTTTTATGAGAAGAGATCTCTTTTTTTAAGGCCCTTGGGCTTTTATATTGAAGTTTTTCACCCCACGGTGGGACAGCAGCAGTGAAGCAGAACATCACAGACAAATAAGGATGTGATGTGCTGAAATGCTGCCCTCAGATGAAGGAGTTGGAAATTCTTAAGTTCTGACAATGAAATGCTGTTTATTAAAGCGTGGAGACTAATTTCCTATAAAAATACAAATCCCAGAGCAAGCCATAAGCCTGATGCTAGCAGCCACCCTCATATAAATCACTGACTAGGTTTTGATAGCAATCTCATTAGCTATTATACCAGGAGCTCAAGTACACATTGATGAGTGCTGAGGAGCACTACCTACCTTCCCACATCTTTCCAAATAGGTGGAACAGGCAAAAATAAATCTTCTGTAGGCTTTGAAAAGACCAAGATGCTTCAGAAAACGTTTCTCATCCCTATTTTTTCAAACGCAAGCAAAAGAAAAGATCCACTGAAGTCTCTACTCTTTCACTGAAGAGATCACAGCTGTATTGCTGGTCTCTTTTCTACTGCTCAGCAAGTGGTCCTTTCTCAGACTACACCCCTGCTGATGCAAGGGGAGTTAGGAGGCTGGACCCTGACCTGGGAGATCACCCACTACCTCCAAGGCAGATGGATCCTGCAGTGCTGCCACAGCTGCCTGGAGAGAGGGTCTGCATACCCTGTGCTCAAGGAAAGCCATGTCAGACCATGCCTTTACCCTACATCTATTTCTTAGATCCTGTCCACATTTTCATCTCTTCTAGACTCATTTGCTGTTGTTCTTTCTCCTTCACATCCTGATTTCTTGCTTCTTCTCTGCCTTCTTTTGCTGCTATTTTATGCTTTACTTTCATTTCAAGAATATATATTTAACAAAATATATATTACAAACAAAATCACAAATGCCTGTTCCTCCCTCTATAACAAAAGTCTTCTGTCCCATCAAGTTGATTGCTGGCTCTGACGAAGGAAGAGGAAGAGTTTATCCAGGCAACCTGTGCTCCACTGGACAGATCAGTGGAGACACTAACAAGTTGGTCCCACTCTGCAGGGAACAGCAACTTCTTCCACTAGGCCAATCACCTCCAAAAATGCCACTTTCTGCCCAAACTTTTGTCTGAACACACATAAGTCACGTCACCACAACAATGCCAGTGCAGCCAAGGAAGAAACAGCCCCTTACATCTTTGCTTTGATGGAATCATACCAGTGTGCACACGTGTTCACCACCTCCTCCAAGCTCCTGCCACTGAGAACAGTGGCAGCATGTCCTGCAGTGAAGCTATGCCTCAGACAGAAAGAACTGCACAGGAGAGAGCAAACAAACACCAGAAACATCCACCAAACCCACAGACCTGGGTATGCACTGCAGCGAGGACACACCTTGGGAGGCTCCTGCTCCTCCAGCTCCCAGTCCTGGAAACATGTGAGAACAGAGCTGGAAAAACACCACGTACTCTTCCTCCTTCCCAGCATTGCACTCACTCCCTCAGAGAGGAACCAGAGGGACACACCACAAAAAGAGACTGAAAAGCATCAAACAGGCCACAGCTAAAGGGTGAGGGTTGGCTAGAGATTTTTTGGAAGGAGTTCAACTCTTTTGAGACAAGGATGACTTGTTTTAAGTAGAAATCAATAAATAAATACATTTAAAAGCCCAATTTTTAATTTTAATTCCATCAGATCAGCTCTGCAACTTGAATTGTATCTGTTTCGGCAGCGTGACCGGGCACTTGAAACCAGCAGTGCTGGGAGCCCTGCTTCCCACCAGCAGCAGCAGGATGTGCTATTTCGTGTCCAGACATTAAGCAGATTAGCAGCAGCAGCCTGTTTGAACCCGTTCTGCTGGCTTGGCTCTGGGGAAGGCTCAGGCTGAGGGAGCAGCTCCAGCCTGGCCTCACAAGTACAACTTCAGTGCCCAGCAGGTGCTAATGTCCATCCCAGAGTAGGTCACAGGCACATTCTGGCAGCTGTGCAGAGTGACCAACTGGCAATCCCAGCTCGAGGGATGGCAATTTAGAGCTTGACAGCCACCCCTGATACACACCAAGCTCTGACGGATACAAACAGGACCATGTAACCAAAATTTCAATGCAGCCATTGAAAACCCAACTCTGGGAAACCCCCAGGGCCGGCTCTCTATACCCAAACAAGGACCATTTAATACCTCCATCTGCACAATAGGGAATTGCTGTTATTTATTGCTGCTGTGGGATGAGTCCTGCACAAAACCTGGAGAAAGACAGGGCACCTGATTCAAGTAGCTAACAAGGCTACTGCTGCCTAAAACAGAGGCTTTGTGCTTGTGTGAAATACTGCAGCCTCCCAGAAAGCATGGGGAGGAATAGAGAAATAAAAACATCCCTTATCACTTAGAATACTTTAGCAGAGATTAGATAAATCAGAATGTGTTTCAAGGCAGGAACCCAGGCTGGCAGGGGAATCTGCAAGAGCATCCCTGACAAGTTGGGAGGTTATGGAGAGTCCAAGGGGTCACGCTCCATTTCCTTCATTACAGGGGAGAAAATCTTGGATTTTTTTCTTTTTTTCTGTTGACACCCAAGGCCATGATATTGCAAGTGATTACAACGACTGAAATACTTTTTTCCTACCTCTGGAAGGAACTGAGCAGTCCAGGAGGGACTCCTTGACTCAAATATCTGATTTTTCCAGACCTCATGTCTGCTTTGCAAAACTCTCAGTGCAGAATTAAAGCTCTTTATTGCTCAAAGCACAGATTGCCTAATCAAAGCACAGGCTAACCCTCCTCAAAGGCATCCTGCTCAAGACAGCTCCAGAAGTAGCCCTAAACTCAGCAATAAAATAATCAGAGGCCTCTTCCCAGGTCCCAGTACTGAGCATGAGAGGAAGCAGAGGGTCAGGCAGTGGGGAGAAGGTTAGACAGGTCAGTCTCCCCCCAAACCAGGCTGTCTGGGGAGCAGCTCTGCTCCAAAACAACTACCCCAGTCCACTTGTTCCTGGCAGCCTTGCTCCATACTTTAAACCTCTGCACTCCTCTACAGACTGTGTTCCTTGCAGCTTCTCCCTCACCCTTTCCCAGTCTCTTCCACAAAGAGAAAAAAAATCATAAAATGCTGTGCTATGGTGAAGAAGTATAAATGGATATGAAAATTTTTGCAGGAGATGCCAACATTTGGAGACTTCCTCCCTGTAGCATTCCTACATGCAGAGCATCATTTCCAGTTTCCAACTCTGACATTTACACAGTTCTTGCACCTCCATCTCATCCAGCAGTTGCAATGGCCAGGCCACAGAGGACATGGAAAGCCAGCTCAGGCAAGAGCCAGTTCTCCTGAGCTTGCAGCAATGAGGGGTTTGTAGGTTCAAATGCTCCAGATCCAACTGCCTGCCTTGCTCTGCAAATCAGTCTTTCTGTGCTGGATGGACTTTCTGGCACAACAAGCTTGCACCCAATCCTTTGGGTGCTTTTACAGTCCCATGGCCAAGCTTATGAGATGGCTGCTCTGAGAGAATTACGCCTCCAGCAGCATTTTCATGAACCAGTCATCCCAGCAGCAGCTGCACAAAGCCTTAAAGCACCACTGGAAAGCAGCATCTTGGCACTTGCCTTGTGGCTTCCTACAAAAGCTTCCCTTTTCACCTCCTTCACCACAGGAAAACCTCACTTTCCACCTCTTAAAATAGCAAAAGCTGCAAGTGAGAGATTCCTGAAGGAAATAAACCCAACATCCATTCCAAAGAAACAGCTTCAAGAATTGGTCACACCAGGACTTTTTCAAGTGTCCTTAATGAGGACTTTTCTGAGGAAGCCCAAGAAGGACTTTTCCAAGTAACCCCAACAGAGACTCTTCCAAACATCCGGACCAATGACCCTTCCAAGTATTCCCACCAGCAGTGAGGGGCTGAAGCAGCCTGCCCTGCCTAAGATTGAACCCCTCAGCAGCAGAAGAGCTGCTCTGTGTTTTGCAGCAGGGCAGGCTGCTCTGGTCACCATGACACTGAGCAACACCACCAGGAAACAGGAGTTCAAGCCAACACAGGCTTGCAGGGTTCAAACTGCTGTCACTAATTTCCACATAAAGACTATTGAAATGAAAAGGCCTGTAACTACCTCTTTGCTGATCATTTGGCAATAGGATAAACACACTGGTGAATACAGAGGGAAAGCAAATAGAAGGACTCAGCCTTGTCACTCATCCTTTTTAAAGTGGCACAGCTGGATTCACAGCTCTGCAGCTGGGAATGACACCTATACAGTGGTGGTTCTGGTGCAGACTGTACAAACAAGGAAATTTGTAATGAAAAGTAAAAAATTCTTCCCTAACCTACGAATTCCAGCATTCAGGAAGATCCCATAGCGCCACACAAATGCTTCAGAGCATTTCTCTGTCCTTTGAACACCACGCAGCAAGAAAGTGTCTGCAATCAAGAATTTCTTTTACCCTTGATAGCAAACAATGTACACTCCCTATTTTTAGTTGTGACCTCGGATATTTAATGACTTCAAAACATATGCTTAATTCACACATATGCAAGCAAGAAAAATTACTCATAGGCAAGGAATAACAAATGTTTGACATTTAAATGAGACTTATTTGTAAGACTAGTTAACATTTGTATTAATTAAGGCGTACTCGATGAAAGATTGTTCTGTGTCACTCATCCTAGTATATGTGAAGATTGTTGTCTATCTCAGAAAAAACACCCCATGAAAATTACATGTAATTACCTGCCTGTACTTTCCACATAAGTATCATTAAAGACAGCAGAATTTTAATGCAATATTCTAATTGAAAACCTCACAAAAAAGTCAAGTAATGAATGTCACCAAGATCACAGGCCTTGGTGCACAGAATATCTAAAAATCTCTGGTATGAATGGATTGACAGCACTCTACTCCTTTGAAAAAGAATCTATTAGTTTATCACATTTTTGGGAATGTTAGTGCCTGCCCAGATCTAACTGGATCACACAGATATCTGAATTGGTGCCTCTACCTTTCGGGAACAGAAACAGCAGTAATAAAGCAGGGACACAAATGGCAGAGGATGAGCTTTGGCCTGGCATCTGCACCAGGGAAAGAAAACTGAATCAACCAACATTCCCTCACCAAGAAAGGGCATTTTCTGGGTCTCTAGTTTCCAGTAGAAGGAGATGCTCCTAACAAAAAAAATGATAGGAAATGGTCTCAAGTTGCTCCAGGAGAGGTTTAGACTGGCTTTTAGGAAAGCTTTCTTCACCCAAAGGATTGTCCACCATTGGAACAGGCTGCCCAGAGAAGCGATGGAGGTATTTAACATAGGTGCAGATGAGGCACTTAGGAGCATGGATTAGTGGTGGGCTTGGCAGTGCTGGGCTAAGGACTGGTCTCAGTCATCTTAAGAGTCTTCTCCAACCTAAGTATTTCTACAATACTATACTAATTAATTCTAGCTAAACATCATTACTGTCAGTTTTGTATCTGTGAGATTATCAGTGGACCATGCCCACCAAAGAAGATGGGACTGAGGTCCTTGGAGAGCAGGCAATGCCACAGGCTACTCTTTAGAAAGGCTTCTTCAACACTCAAACCGCTTCCCTTCCAGAAACATAAGCTTTCCTAAAGAGAAAAGCTTGTATCAGCACAAATAAATAAATAAATAACAATGTGGCTGCAACCACCCCAGCTTTTAATTAAACTGCAACTGAACAAACAGCCTGACGGCCGCCGTGACGGGATGGCCGTAACCTGCTCCTGCCGCTGCCCTTTTGGCTTTGCACTCCCAGGGTCAGATTCTCAGCATACCCTTGCCTGCAGCCCTGCCTTTCCTTTGAAGCTGCACAAGCTCTAGTTTTGTTGGGGTTTTTTCAGAGGTTTTTTTTTACTATAAGGGCAACATCACTCCTGGCACACACCCGGCTGCAGGCAGGGATTTCCTTACCCTCCCCGGGACTGGAGAGGTGTTGGGTGGAAACAACTCCCAGGAGCTCAGAAAAAAAAGGCAGAAAGCTTCAAAAAGGTACTACATTAACCTCACAAGTTTCTTCCTAACATCACTCATTATCTTCTAGGAGAGATCTAATATTTCTAACACACAGAAATGGATCTATGGCCTAGTAGCACACACTCATCACGAGTGCCTCCACTCCACTCCCGCTCTGACTTTGTCAAACTCACCTCTTGCCACTAGAAAAGAAAAACCCACAAAAATAAGCACCACACCTTTGTAGCCTTATCTTTTAACACAACACAGTACATTACGTTTTATTTTAACAGCTCAAGTTTTCAAGGTTTTTCCACCCCGGATTGCATTATCAGCTCTCCCTCAACCCAGCACTGAGAGAAAAAAAAACAACAACCCAGTGCTATTGAAAGGCGAGTACTTTATTGTGACTGTGCATTGTTCATAAGAGATCAGGGATAGCTTTTCCATTTAAAAAAAAACAACCAACTTTAAGATACCAGGCATCATTTTCACTTCTTTATTAAGCCAAGGATCTGTTAAAGTGCAGATTTCCCCCCTGTGCCAATAACACCTGGCAGTACATAACACACTAAGCATTTTACTGTAATGACACTTCCACTGATATTTATGCAGGCATTTGACTATATTTCCAAAGAGGTAGAATATTATTCAGTGATGGAACACAGATATGCTGGGAGGTGAGAAGGGGTAGAAGGAAAATTGCAGGCAATTAGTATTTTCTTGACCTAATGGTAATTTGTGAATTTGTAAAGTCCTCTTCTGAAATGCTGGTTAATTTGATCCAAGAATAACTCAAAAAGTGTTTGTCACTTTCTTGCCCTCACAAACACAGACCAGCACACTCACATGAGTCAAACCCAGAAGAAAAGCAATGCAAATCCCCTCTGTCCCCTGCATTCACCCCAGCAGTGGGCAGTCCCTTCCCATATCACCCAGGCAATCCTGGGCTCCCTGCAATCTGATCGAGGGCTGATGCAGCAAAGGAACAAGGGAGGAGACTTCAAGCAGCTAACAATACTCTTTAAAGAGAAAAAATATTTTCCCATGGTTTAAAATTACCATCTGAACTTTAGTAGGAAAGCGATAGTGTTGCCACAGCCAGAGGTAGCAGATAGCATTATCCCATCCCCTGTCATAGGGGAATGTGAACTGCAGCCCCACCACAGGTAATCCACATTCTCAAAATATACTGCTGACCTACGTGCCCAGGTGCCCCATCACATAGGTGGTCTGTTTCTTAACAAGAATGCAACTGGGATTTCTTTGCTTTCATGCCTTCTCTGCTTGAGAGACCACCACACACATGAAATGAGGAGAGAGGGGCTGGGGCTCAAGGAAAGGGAGATGGGGGTGGTCAGGTAAAGCCTACAGAAAGGGTAAGAAGTTTCTTTGACAAGATAAACATGATCACTTCCCAACAGCTCAGACACAGGATACCACTTCTCATGCTAATGTATTTACACTTAGATAATACATCCCTGTGACTAAAGGCAAGGACTAACCTAAAGCTGCCATTTCAGCTGTGCGCTGCAAAAGTAAACCACTTCTAAAAGTGAAATGCTAGAGGAAAGAGAGTGACATGTTTCTGATTTATAGATTACTTTTAAAATTATTGGTGAGGGAGTTGTCCCAGTAGCACTCAAGAAGGTCTCTGTTTATTTGAGGAGCTCACAGGAGCACAGCCACAGCAGAGACTCCTGTTCAGCCCCATAGCCCACATGGAGCCCAATCTACTCTATCAGTATTTATTTACCTTTAAATACAAAAGGAAGGCTATCCAAACAAAAGTTGAATGTCCTCAGCAGATAATTAAGTACGCTAATGCACAAATCTATTTAGATAAGAGTGAGCATATTGCTACAATCAAAAGGCAGGTCACAGTTTATAATCCATTCTCTGTATAAACAAGCTCCACCAGTGCCCCTCACACCAGAACTGGCCTTAGGGATAACACTCTTTCCCTCCTGAAGCCCTTACCAGTGCAGGATTTTGGCAGTGCATGGGCAAGGACACAGCATTTAGGTTGCTGAATACACATCTCAGCACTGACTGAACAACTCTGAGCTTTGGCCCAGCCCTCACTGTGTCCTCCTGAGTGTTCAAGCCCCTGGAGCCTCAGCCATTGGCCATCCATAGAGCATCCTCATGGAGATGTCACTGCTGGAAGCATGTAGGAGGGCACCAGCAGGCATCATAGAGCCCAAGCCACTTTTGGCTCATCTGTTCTAATGAAATCACAGCTTATCTATTTTTATTGTTCTCTGTATACCTGCTCTGTTTTCCTGTACATAAATTATTCTTCACTTCCTTCCTGAAAGAGCTATTATTTAACAGCATAGCTGGCATTAACTATTGTATCACATTCCCCAGAGATCCATTAGAGCAATGATAGAGTGCTACACCAACACAAAAACACATGCACAAACACTCCCTGAGCTAAGCCCTTCTAACACAGCCCTTTCCAACAGAAGAGGCAATATAAACAGAAGAGATCATAAGCCTCACCAGGACATGGTACAGTGTAGATAGATTACTTCTTCCACTTCACAAAATTAAACTACATGGGCTATAATTAATTATTGTTCTGCTTGTTCTGGACATATCTAACCCTGAATGGTCAAAGAGGGGTACTGCTTGGATTTCTCCACAGTTATCAAGGGGTCAGACAAGGCTTAATTTGGATTCTCTCTGTCTATTGAAACCTGTTCTTATTTAATCATAATTCAAATTATCTGAAGCAGCCATCTCACCTACTCCAAAGGAGAAACACTGGACTTGGGCTTGAAAACTGTCCTTCCTAGTATTTCAAGGTAGAGGTATCTCCTCATCTATGAACATTTTTACATTAAAAAAAAGTCAACTAAAATAATGATTCCAAACCCTGGCTGATCTGAAGTAATACACCAACTATACAACACATTTAAAATTGATGTTTTATTTTATAGACATCCCTTTTTAGATTCCAATCTCGCTTCAGCCTCTGTCCCCAAAGCAGCTTTCAGTGGATGATTCCTCCACTCTATGAAAGTTACACCAACTCCAAATACCTACACAAAACCACTGGTCTCTAATTAGGAATCCAACTGAATTAGTATGATAATGAGCCCCAGAACGCTGCCTATAGGCATGGATTTATCTAACCAAGGCCATGCTGTGTGGAGATTAGCAAACAAAGTATTCCCCCAACCCCACAGTGATGCTGGGAGCCCCCGTGGCCGTGGGAGGCTGAGGGATGACAGCAGAGGATGCAGCACTGGCACCCAGAAAGGAGCTGCCAGAAAGTGCTGAGGAACCTGCTGCTCACTAAACCTCCTCCCAGGACAGGAATGCTCACTCACAGGACCAATACAAGTTGTTCTCTCAAGTGTCTTGCTTCTGCTGTCCTTACAACCAAGGAAGTGGGTGGGAAGAAGTCACACCACCACCTTCTCAGACAACAAAGCAAAGAAGAAGTTCCCCTTTTCTGAGGCAGGAGGCTTTAGGCTTCTCTTAAGGCTTTAGGTGCAATCCTGCTCTAATCAGCTCCAGCAGAAGCTATGGCACAGGAGGTGTCTACAGCAGCAGTAACAGTGCTCTGGAGTAAAGCATGCAAGCAGAAAACAGAAACAGATATACAAATCCAAAATTTGCATCTGTCCAGGAAACCTTCATACATATCACCCACTACAGACAAGCCATGAAGTTGTGGGCTGAGCAACTTCTCTCCACTTCAGCTGCTGCTTCACCTTCTCCAAGCACCTCCAGAACAAAGTGCAATCCTCTCCTGAGGGAAAATGACGCATGAAACACAAGGTTGATGGAACAATATCCACCTGTGGGTAAGATGCCCAAATGGCCTGGACAGCCCACCTGGCACCAGATATTTAGTTTGTATCATTTGCTATTCACAGATTTTGACTTCACAAAATCAAGTCCAGTCCAACATTTACTTAAGCAACAGAAACCTCTTATTTTGATTCACACTTTTTTAGATAGAAGACTAGTGAATGCAGAGCTGCCTTGGACAGAAAGGGAAGTCAATGGCTCCTCTCCAAAACTCTGGAGGCAAAAGTCCAACAACAAACCCTGGCTGGGCAATAAAAGGGAAAACAATGCAAATCCACAGGGAAGTTGACACAGAAGCACAATGAAGTGCTCTCCCAGTGACAGGGATGCTGACCTGGGACCTGCCAAGGTCTCACCTACAGCCTGGTCACTTCCCAGTCCTGAACAGACCACTAGAGAATTTAACATCTCCAAATTCCCCCATAACAAACTGAAAAACGCAACATCGCAAACACGAAATTTTGATTTCTCCAGAACCTCTAATTTCTGTGGCCTGCCACTACTTGGGGGTAAATGTTAGTCCCGTGATTCTTCTCTTACAGCAAATGAAGCTTCTCACCCCCTTTCAGTCCCAAATACAGAGCCAGGTGTTCCAAAATACAAGTCAAAACACAGTTAGGAAGGGCTAAGAGAAAAACTAGAGAAGCAGGAATCCCAAATGGGTTTTGCCTGGAGGCAAGGGGCAAAAGCAGTGAGATGCAGTAACTTTAACAACTTAATTTTACAAGATTAAAAAGAAATAGGTCACCCTGTCACTACAGAGACTGGGTGGGATTAGTTTAATAACAGTTTGTCCAAATAAAGGTCAAAAGCAGCTTCTCTGAACAACAAAGTTTTGAGGATTTGGCTATTAGCAAGCTAGTTTCTTAGATCATATTTGTGTACTTGTCTAGGTGGGTCTGAAGACAAGATAGATGCCTCCAAGAGAGTCCAAAACAAGGCAGTTTGCAGTGGCTCTGAGAGACAGATTTCCAAGCCATGGATTTAAAAGTTAGGGCTGCATGGGCTTGTCTGGATTTGCAGAGTCAATCTGCCAAAGATTTCAATGCATGTATTCGTAGCACAGCCGAAGATCTGCATACGATCCAACTGGAGGCTCCCACATTGTGCTTAAAGGATGGCAGCAAGCAGCAGGTCTCTGCAGCATGCCATGAGGCCAAAGCTCATCAAAGAGCAGTCCCTGGAGGAAATCCAATAACAGAGCATACCACAGCATCAGACTTGCTGTGCTGTCTTAGCCCTTGGCCTATGGTGATTCATCTTTCCCTGCAACCTCTGACATTTTCCACCACCATTCATGCAGACACATTACTAGGATTCAGTCACAGACTGATACATCCAGCATGGATCAATCACCACAGGCCAAACCCACCTAAGACATTATCCTGGATCACAGAAAAGGGAGCCCAGTCTAAAAGATGACAAAAAAAAAAATCAGAATAGTGCCAAGAACACCCTCAGATGCAAAAACTGAAATGTGGAAGAGTTTGTAGAGTATTTAAGAGGGAAACAAGTCACTTTGAGCTATAGCCTGTACTTTTATTTTTGTCTGAAAGGAACAATCCTTGGCCAACATGAATATTCTTGATCAGCCATTGCAAATGTTAATCTGGGTTTGAATTCACCAGTTGTATGACTCTGCCCTAAATTCCACACTTTCTGTGCCTGCCTCCCTGCCCCAGCATCCCCCTCAGCAGGGGCTGATCAGAAGCTGCCCCAGACCCTGTCACTCAGAAACTCCCTCTCATACTGTCTGCAGTCACTCCAGCTCACTGGTCCTGCATCAGCATCCCCAGCTTCAATGCCTGGAATTAGACCCTGCAGATTAGGCAACGTGCTGAGGCTTATCTCTGTGTCTAATCACTAATAAAGTTGCAACCTGGTGCATTTGTACCGCATTAGGTCTCGCCCAACAACACGGACTTTAAAGGTCATCAGCCTCCTGCAATCCCTGCCGGGTTTATGGCAGAGGGTCCCGGTGGGTCCCGCTCCCTCGGACCGGCCACCAGCAGCAGAAATCCAATTAGGGGCACAATGGTCCCAGGCCGGAGAGGCTCCCGGGCCCCCCAGCCCTCCCGCCCTGGCGCCCTCTCCACAATGCCGCCTTTTGTCTCAGCCCCGCTATTGTTTGGGATTCTCTCGCATCCGCGGACACGGGATAAAGAGCCGTGTTTGGAGAGATGTTTATGAATGAGGTCTCAGAGCGCAGGGGTGCGGCAACACAGGGCTTGACCATGGACAAAAAAAGGTCATGGTTTCTAAAAGCCACGCTGAAGAGAAATCATTAGAGATGTAATATGCAATAGCCAGGAACGAAAAGTTACAGGCAAACGGGAAACAAGAACTAAAATCCCAGTCCTTTCAAAGCCAGGGAAAGTTTTGCCACAGAGCTCAAAATATATCTACTAAATAAAATACCTAGCAGACCCCACTGTTTTAGGGCACAGTTTTAAAAAGATTTTACATTGCATTGATTTCCAAAGCAGGAAAAAAATTATTTTACGTTTTCTGATTAAAAATGTAGCAGATAATGGCAGTAAAATATGGGTCAAGGAAACTAGGTGAAAAAATCAGCTAATGGAAATCTAAATCATCCTCCTAGTGTCAGAGAAAATATTCTGATCTTGATGTGGTGTAATGAATATGCTACACTAAAGTAAGAGGAAAGACCTACACCTCTTTAAAACCTGTAGAAGTTACAAGGGTCTTAACAACATATAAGACCAGGTCAGTTCTACAGTGCAAATCTGTGCGAGTTTAGGCAAAGTTAAGCAAAACTTGTCAAACACCTTCAGCATGACAGCTCCATGAGCCTTGCTAAGAGCCAAAACCCACCTTCCCTCACACATCCAGGGACAAAGCCACTCAAACCACATCCATCACATGGGAAAGTGCCTCTTTGTGAGGCTCTGCTGAGCAGAGGAAGATAGTAATATTGTGAAACCTTTCTGGACTTTTAAAGAGTAGAGGCAGACATATAATTGCATTCAATGAAACATCATATGGTAATGAGCAGCAATGGAATAGCTAAGTATAAATCTCCCATTCACTAGAGTGTCACATGTATAAATCTATTTACCAAAGATTACTCTGTAGGTCCTACCATAATAAATCTTCAGGAGAATGCTTTGTGCACCACTAACAGAGCAGGAATTTGGAAAAGCAGGCAGGCTATTCTTCATAAGGAGTACTGATAACCAGCCAACCTGTTTGTTGAAAAGATGATATTAATTGTGCTCTACTTATTTGGGCTGTTTGTTTGGGTGCTTGGAAAGCTGAAGTTGATTTTTTAAAATATTTTTAATACAAGAACATCAATACACATAGACTGTAATACTAAGTTGAAGTCAAGTGGTACAAACCATAAAAATGAGTACTACAAGAAAATCCAGAGCTAATGTCCACTCACTGAAAGAACTACAAAGGCTCTTTTGATTTTAGAAGATGTACCACATGGCAATTCATAGGATCATGGAATTATTAAATCATTTAATTTGCAAAAGGTCCTTGAATACTATCGAGTCCAACCATTAACCCAATATTGCCAAGTCCACCATTAAACCTTGTTCACATCTACACATTTTTAAATACCCCCAGGGATGCTGCCTCCACCACTTCCCTGGGCAGCCTGTTCCAATGCCTGACAACCCTTTTGCTAAAGAAATTTTTCCTAATAACAAACTCAACCTCTCTTGGTATAGCTTCAGCTAATTTCCTCTTGGCCTATTGCTTGTTATCTGGAAGAAGTGACCAGCCTTGTTCCAGCCTCCTTTCAGGTAGCTGTAGAGAGCAACAAGGTCCCCTCTGAGCCTCTTTTTCCCCAGGTCCCTCAGTACTCCTCATCAGACTGAGTGGTGTCTGGCCTACTTTCTGCTCAATGTAAATGTTTTATGTAGGTTAATCCCAGATAAATAACTGTTTTCTTGCATTATCTAGATCTTCCACTACACATTATGGGGTGTATTAGAAAGATTAAGCGCTGCACAGTCAACTAAGAGCCTCCCTACAGGATGCTGCTGCCCCCAGCTCTGCAAGGATGCCAGGTGACACACTGAAACACCCTGTATATCTGCATGACTTGCCAAAACCCCTTGTTAATCACCTGAGGTTTCTATTTGTAGCCATGTGCAAACAGTCTCTCAGGAGAGCTTTTGTTCTGTGCTGAAGAGCTAAGACTAAGCTGCGTTCCAGAAGTAGCCAGATAAGGAAAAAGTCACATGCCAATATTGCATTTAATATATCAGAATCAGACAAAAATCACAGTCCAGTCACAAGGAACAGGCAACTGCTTTAATGGCACTCGATTCAGTGATACACAGGTCTGAAGTGCAGCAACACACTGAACAAAGTTTCACAAGAGAAAGACATGGACCTGTTGGAGCAGGTCCAGAAGAGAGACACAGAAATGATCAGAGGGCTGAAACACCTCTCCAAGAGGAAAAGCTGAGAGAGTTGGGGTTGTTTAGCCTGGAGAAGAAAAGGCTCCTGGGATATCTCATTGCAGCCTTTAGTTTAAAGGGAGTTTACAAAATAGATGGGGACAACATTTTTATTAGGGCCTTTTAGGATACAACAAGGATAATGGTAATGGTTATAAACTAAAAGAGGATCAATTTAGATTAAATGTAAAAAAGACCTTTTTTTT
>VWZU01011315.1:252429-267962 GCA_013397095.1 Sterrhoptilus dennistouni
TTTTTTTTAAATGAGGGCTGTAAAACACTGGCACAGGTTGCCCAGAGAGGTGGATGCCCATCCCTAGAAACACCCCGGGCCAGTTTGGATGGAGCTTTGGGAAACCTGATCAGGTTGGAGTTGTCCCTGCTCATCACAGCAGGGTTGTACTGCATGATCTCTAAAGGTCCCTTCCAACCCAGACTATTCTATGATTCTATGAGAACAGAAATACTGCTAATTCTAACAATCACATCATGAAGATCACCACTCCCACATCTAGAACTTTACAGACTCTTTGGTGGGATCCTCACTAGTCTCCAGTCCATGTAAAAGCAGTGAGATTTGGAAGCAGATTTTAGGTTATGGATGTGAAAGCACCATGTGAAATGTCTGCCAGCATATGCTTATCCTACAGCTAAAGAGGGACTGATCTCCCTAGAACTGTCTTTACAGCATGTGTCACCAAAAACTACATTCACACACAAAATATTTACAAAATTTATCTACAATCCACACGGTGCTCATGTTGCAGAATATCCTACTACATAAATCTGTAGAAATAATGCAGACATTCTGGGACGAACATCTGAGGAAGCTGCTAAGGAAAAATCTCTGTGTGCCCATTGCAGTGTCTGATCCCACCTACTTTGCAAGGCCTTTTTCACAGGCATCACTCTCACTGCCCTTTGACACCAGCAATTATCTGCTCCCAATCCTTCTGACCTCACATTCCTTACCCACCTGCAACTCCCATGTAAAGATAACAGAAGTTTGCATTCACATTAACTAAGTCTCTTTGTTCTGGGCAAGGAAACAATATTCATAATGCCCAATCTGATTTCATTCCAGTAGAGGATTAGTTTCAATCTCTGCTGCTGTAGAACAAAAAGGCAGGCAAGAAATTATCATCAAATAATTACAATGCTTTATGCTTTACAAAGGACACTCAGAGGTTTGCAAAAAAAACCCCAACCCTTTTTCTGGAATGAATTTGCAGTAAATTTCTGAGCATGCCTCAGACACACTTAGGAAGCCTATGAGTCCTGCAGATAAGGCCCAGGACTGAGGGTCAGCACATGAAAGCTCTGCTGCCTACTCTTTGCATACTTAGGCTAGTCAACATCCAAACTGTAAAAAAGGGGAATAATGCTACTTCTCAGGCTTATAAATATGCTATGAGGCCAAACTCATTAGCGTTTACAAAGCACTCCTAGACTCCTTGTCTGGAAGGAGTTATACAACCATAAAGTATTATTCATGCTGTTCTAAGGCAGAAAAGTAGGTATTACTGCAAATCCAGCAGTAGCTCTTCATGCACCATTAAGGTTTACTACACTGTCTTAATCTAATCATCAGCACTTCAGAACCCAGATCTGTCATTCGAAACATACAGATCAGAATTCATCACTGAATAACCAACTGGGTCAACGATATACAGCACAGGACACACAAGCCCTTCTTTAACCCACATCACACATCTACAACTGAACCATTTGTATTTTCAAAACCTCAACATTATTGGTTTTCCTGTCATATTGCATTATGTCTACCCAGTATTTTAACAGGTTCAAAACTCAGATTCTAGATCTGTTTGCACATTTTTAAAAAGCTGATATGGGAAGGAGTGCAAAGTTCAGGTCTACACCTCTTCCAGCATTTATCAAGGAAACTGGTTCCTTCAGGCAACTTTTTCTGCCCATTATTATTCTGAGATCTCCTTTGCTTGTAATTCTGGAAATGTATTCATAACTAGTGGAACACTTGCTTTTGACTTGCTGATCAAAATACAATCTTTATAGCTCCAGGCACCATCATCAATGCTGAGCTGGAGGGAGTTCAATCCAGTTCAACAAAATCAGCTGTTAAAAATAACAGCTAGCTCCAAACCACATCTTTGCAGTGATTTACTCCATCCCCTCATTCAGCTGCTGCCACATCCCTTTGTGGGATCCATCCACATCCAACCCCACCTTGAGCTAGGCAGGCAACTCTTGCTGCCCACTCCTCACACACTGAGAACATCTTCTCCTCCCAGACCAGCACAAGGGCTGCATTAGAGCTTCATCTGAGCTTGACCAACATTCTGTCCCCATCTGTCCTCTTGCTCCCTACCCTCCCATGGCAGCTCCAGGAAGTCAGCACCTCCATGGCTCCCCATGCCAGGCACATACTCCATGCTGCCCAGCCCTTCCCTCCAGCTCTACAGATGTTGTTTTCAACAGAAGAAACCTGTCCCTTTGCACACGACATAGCTTTGGTTTAAATCCAGACATGAAATCCCTCCTGTAAAAAAAAAAAAGATCAAATTCAAATAGCACCAACCTTGAACATAAGAGAGTCAGGGAGTTTTACTCTTTATATAGCATTCCTTTTACAGGGCCAGTTCCAAGGCTTTCCCAAAAAATATTCTCTTTCCTTCATTTTACACTGCCCAATAGAAGAAAAAATTTAAAAGGACAGTCCCATAATTTTTATCTGAATAAGGCAAAATGAAGCACAGGACAGCAGATCTTCCATTGAAAACCTTCTCTGTCCAACCTAGCCAAGATGCTGTAACAAGATGAAAGAAAAAATAGAGGCCTTTCCAACAACTGTATCAGCTGCTGTTTACATGATCCATTCCTCATCTTGCAGGTCTCTGAGCAAAATTGTCTCCACAGCTGTGGGATCAGAGGACTTGGTTGACCTATGCTGTTATGGACAGAGAGCATTTACAGCTCCGGAGTGATGCTTTCTCAAGAACACAGCCCCATGGCCAAGAAAATTAGCTAGTCACCTCAGCCACTTCCAAGAACAAAGCCTCCATCACTCTCAGAATACTTAACACACCGAGCACCTGTGCTTTGAACAGAAGATGCTCTTCAATACCCCTGGTGGACCCACAAAGATGCTCTGGATCACTTGTCACCATGTGAGCTCTTGACCTGCTGCTACAGAGCCAAAGCAGGACTGTGACCTGCACATGCCACCTCTACCAACACTCCTGCCCTCAGCTCTCACTTGGGTTAGGCAGCAGATGCTACTGAGTTACAAAACGCTCCCTTATTTCTTGGAAGAAAAAAAAAAAAAAAAACACAACAACAAAACACACAGAAGTGGATAAAAACGTAGCTTTGCTTTTAAGCACAGATTAAACAATATTGATGTTTAGAGGGCTCTCTTTTTAAAGAACAAATTTCCACAGGAACTTACTTATGTTCCTAGGGTTAACAAAAGGATTTGCGTGATCCAGTTTCTCTTCCTTGCTATGCTGCAAGTGAGGGATGTGACTGAACATCACTTTACTGAACCCCACAGGAACTACACCCATCATTTTGAATAATTAGAGAACACTCATTTGAGATGATCCTTTCTCTTCCCCTCTCTGCTGTTTACCTTTACATAGAGAAAACAATTAGTGTATAAGGCAAACAACAAACAGGAATAAAATTAGTCCTTTCAAACTGAGATGTTGCTTAACTTAACTAATTGAAAAAGGAGAAAGCAAATGCTCACACTGCATAGCTAGCAGCAAAGTTGTAAAATGTCACTTTTCTGAGGTTCATACCCCAGTAATCATCTTTTGTACGAAGAACAGTGACTCATAAATCTGTTTTTTTTAATAAAAAATTTGCACCAAAAAAAGCCTGAAATAAAAGCTGTCCCCTGCCCCTTTTTTCTTGGTCAACTTGAAGCTGAAGCATGGTCTTTACAGGCTGTGGGAGTGGAAAGTCATTAGGGCTTCAATTCCAAATGAAAATTAAGGCTTTTAACTTCCCATACTACTCATACTGACAACCTTTCATACATAATTGCCTAGGAAGAGTTACTTCGGTCTTGTCACCCTCCTAACACGTCAGTGATACCCTGACAAATAGATCCTCCCTCCCAATTCCACCAAGCAAATGGAAATAAAAGCCCATGTGGTTAAGAAACTCTGAGTTCACACCCAAGAGTGACTTTGATGACTTTTCAGTCAAGACGCGTTAGGAGTTACCGAGCATCAGAAATAAAGCAATCAAGGGATCAGGTAAGAATTTAACTGGAAAGAGGAAGAGTGCCTTCAGCAATTACAGCAAAGACACCACTGCTTTGCAGTGACATGGGGAGCAACGTGACAAGCAGGACCCTTCTGCTTCACAGCTGTGGTTCTTCACCTCAGCCAAAACTGCACTGGGCTGACAGATAAACACTTTAAATACACATATTTAACATGATATTCAATTGGGCAACATAGATGAGACGAGCTGAAATAACAACAAATGCTGTGTCTGCTCTGAAAGGTATCAAGGTAACCTGTCATCATGACAGCAGCAGTAGCATCTTTCTGCACTTGTCTGTGTTTGTGGACAGGCAAACCCTGCTTTTTATCTAATTTTGCTCATCTTCTCATTTGGGAGAATTATTATTTGACAAGTTTCTGGTTTGTTACAGTTGGTGGGAGACTGATCACACTTCATCATTCTGTGGTTCCAAAAAGTATATACAATACAAAAGGAAGCAAGCCAACACGTAAAGCACTTTTATCCCAGCAAAGCTGAAACAGGATCTGAAGTAACTCCAAAACTGGGCATTAGAAATGTGTGGAGATACTCTAAAGACTTCTCCTTCCTTGCTAGCCCAGTATAACTCAAAACCTGTTTGTTATCACTGGTATCATAGCAATGGTCAGAGGCCCTGTTAGAGGTAAGAGTCTAATTCTGTGGAACACCACAGTAAACTTGGAGAAGACAAAGGAAATATATTATACTGGTTGTATAAAAGGAGAACCAAAAATCACATAATTTAGCTAAGATTACACCAGCAAGCCATGTAACAGAGAGACAGCACTCCAAATCTGAGTCCCAGTTCAGTGCTCTAACTTGCAGAACCTTCCATCCTTTTGTTATTTTAAAGCTTACGTCTAAAACAATACAGTCTTAGCAGATGTCATAAAAAGAGGAGTGCATTTTGGTACAAGGTCAGGAGACAAGCATGGGAGACTTCCAAATAAATTGCTCAGAATCCAAGAAGCAAACAGCTGCACCAAAAACTCAGAAAGAACAACTTTCAGAAGATGGTTGAACGCAGTCACACACATACAGCTACATCCACATCTGGCCTGGAGGACAGAGCTGTAGAAACCATTATTGCTCCTGAGGTGGAAACTGCAGCCACTCCAGAAGAGATCTCCACAAACAAGGCATATATTACCATGCTTCAAGACATCAAAGAGGAATAAACACATAGGTTTTAAAAATGGATCCCTATTTTTAAAAGGTGCTAAAAGGGTGGAAAAGGATAACCCTCTAAATGTTATCAGAACTGAAAGATGGAAGGGCTATTGCACTGACTGAAATACTCAGCTGGTTCGAAGCCTCAAAAATAGGCATCACAGACAAATGAACGAATAATTGAAATAAAGCAAGGAAGTGCAGAGGTATTTATAACAGCAAAGGACAGGTGTATCAGCAGTTTGACCAGGAGTGAATAACTGACTCACTCCCATGCTGGGTTTCAGCCGCAATCAGGAAAATGAACAAGGGAACATTTTATCAGAGTTTTTCACAGTGTGCCATCCCTGTGCAATGCATGAGCCACTGGTGAAGATCATATAACCTATAACTATGTATCACATTCAACAGCAAACAAGCTTTTAACTCAGGGGAAAGGGATTAAAAGCTCCGTAGATCCAAAGCATAGATCAAAGTTATATTCAGCTGCTGGGAAATAGATAAATATGAGACTGAAAATCCCAGTAAGGGAGATAAGAAAAGGAAACCAAGAAGACAAAAGAATACTGTGCATCACAATAGCCCTTTAAGATTGTACATAAAAATAAGATTTTCTTAACACCTTTTTTAGGGGCTAGAAAAGATTCAGCATAAATCAAAATTAGTTCTTTTTAATTACTGATACTCTGTTACCATCTGATGATGTTACTCTGGCATAAAACGTAGACTTTTATGTAATTGTCCTGGAACCTATTCTATTAGATCCTACTAAAAAGAAAAATGAGGGGGAAACAGTGAAAACATCAACATGAAAATGGCAAATTCTTGCATGTATATAACCAGCAGTAGTCCTCAGGCAACACAAAAATCAAGCAGAACATTGCCTAAACAGGGCAGATTACTTCCCTTGTTGGAGATTAAAGACACTGTGGATTTCCTTTGAAAAAACTACCAAAGCAAGTGTAAAGAATCCAAGTCTCAATTTCATTCAAGTCCAACAGTGTCCCACAGTAACTTCACTGGTCACTGAGATGTACCACACCACTGAACAGTCCACTCCCTCATACAAAGTCACAGCCAGGAGCAGAGTGTCACAGAAGTGGCATTTAAAGGACAAGGCATTATCAATAAGTGTCATAGAGTGAGAGAAATGTACCTTAGCAAGTAAAAAACTGCAGATGAAAGACAGATGCCAGCCCTCCAGAGACTGCTTAGCACTTAATCAAAAGTCAGAAACCAGGAATCTTGCATTTGTGATGCACAGCCACCTGTCTTCAGATGATCCAGAGATGATGGAAGATGTGGGGAAGAACAAACAAAATCTAGTCAGTCCCACTAGATCAGAGACTGACAGCAAGCCTCTTCCTGCTATTTCCATAGAAATACTATACTTTGGGGACTGGAAACGCTGTCTCTTTTCTTCTTTTCTAAAACAATGGTTTGGTTTTGCTGCTCTGCTTTGAGTAGTCCTTTTGCCTGCTCCTTTCCTCTTCATGGATCTTCTACAGCCCAAGGACAGAGAGGCAGCTGCTTTGCAGCCTTTCCTGCTGCCCCTGCATGCTTTCATTGTCCTGGGAATGCAGGGACAGGTCAGACACAGCTGCCAAACCCCCAGGCCCCTGGACATATTTTGATCTTACTGTCCTGGAGATGGTTTGAAAGAGCAGCTAAGTATCTCCTCTTGACTCCTAGCCTGAGTCCTACTCCATCCATTTGCTCCTCACACTTCATCCTTCATCTCTCACAGACATTCAAATGCAGCTGACCTTCTTGTACATGAATGAAACCACGAGCAGCAGAGGAGTTTGGGATGCAATGGGGAAAAGAAAGCAGCATGCAGTCCTGAGTGTCTCTGCACAGAGCTGGGGGATGGAGCAAAGTCTGAAGGGCTTTTCAGAGCACTCTAGCTTTGATTGAACTAATTCTGCCAGCATGCTGGCATTGACACACACGGAAGACAGCTAGCGTGTCACCCTGCGACTGCAGAGTACAGCTGGCCAAAGCCCTGACACCACACACCCGACACTCACCCACGGTGCTCCCTCTGCTGCAGACAGCCCTCCCACCACAGCCACCCCAGGCAAACAGGAGACATCCCGTCCTACAAGCCTGTAGGAGGGCCCAAGCAGACAGTGAGATAACTCACATCAGATTTAGGATTGCTTCAATCTCACTGCAAGATCCGTGAAGTCTCAAAGGCAGTCGAAGCTAACCTGTAATTGACTTCACAAGGACTTTAGGTCACAAAGACCCTTTACAGAAGAGGCTCTGACAAGAAGAACACTTGGCACCACCACCTTGGAGACATAAGTCAGAACAAGCAATGAGTTCCCTGAGAGGGGCAAAATAGCAAGGCAAGAAACAATTTAAGGGAAGGAAGACTATATATACCTGTGTGTACAGGGGCTAAAGCAACCTGGCATAAATGCTCTTGACCCAGACATGAGTCACTAGAAAAGTGTTCAAAATAACCTGCCCAGCAGCCTTCAATTGCCATGGTGATAAATGTTTCCTAATGCCTAAGAGCAGCTGAGTCCTGAACTCCACGCACCTCATTCACTAACAAAAGCTTTCGTTATACTGAAAAAAGAAAATGACGACCAAATTGTGGCCATTTTAAGCCCTCCTCAGATCAAGGGCCGATTTATGCACCCCAGTTTCAATGGGGAGTACTGCGCTCACATCACTGCTAATTCAGAAGATGGAGCTGGCTTGCTTTTTGCTTCACAATTCAGTAGGCAAGGGGAAGATAGATTGTCTGAGACAGTGTTACTTTTTCTGCCAGGAGTTATCTATTTGCAGAAGTGGGTCAACTTTCTCTTGGTGGACATGTTCGTGTGCGAGTGCCTAGCAGCGCTGCCTGCACCGCTCTGCCCGCTCCGCCTGCACAGGAACCTCTGCACGTAACTATTTATGGCAGCCAAGTGTTTCATGAATTGCAGCAAGTTAACCACAAGGGGATGATGACATTTGGCGACAGGGCAGGATGAATTCTGTCTGGCAGACAAAAAGTCAGGTTAAAAATACAGAATGCAGAAGCAAACCCAGCCAGTTGCAGCTAATTCGCAGGAAAACTGGATGTGCAGCCCCCAAACCTTCCCTGTTCCAGGCCAGCAATGCTGTGTGTTTTGCAGTGGGATGCTTTAAGGCCTGTATGTGAGAGTGTAGAAAGAACATCGGCCTTCTGGGTTCAAGCCTTTTAGTTGAATTTTAAATGGGCTTAGATGTTTTTAATTTCCCTCACTCCACACCCAATGTACAGCAGATGTTTAAGGTTTAAGGACCTCACCTCCATCTCACCTACCATCAGCTATTGTCCATTGTTCTGTTCCCAGAGCATCTCCAAAGGGCAGCCCCACTACAGAGGGATGCTGCAAGGGCAGTCTTGGGGGAAAGGTCAGCAGACCCTGCCATAGATATGTCTGTCTGAGATGCCAGCAAGGCCACAGCCATGCTGTGGGGCAGATAAAAAGCCCAATGCCACCCAGGGCAGGCCTCCAGTATCCCCAAGGTCACACGGTGCAGGCACCCTTGTCCCCAAAAGGTATTAACCCTTCAGCTTTCAAATGCAATGCTTCTGTCAGTCTTGGCATTCATGCCCTTCATCTCCACATATTTTTATAGTGTAGCACCTGCCAGGGCTGCATTTTGGGTTCTCATTCCTGCCACTTCATTAGATCACCATCTAATTCAATCCTCAGCTTTATTTGATGAAATGTCTCTAGAGGACCAAAACATTTACATGTAACCAACACAGTCTACTTCCCTTATTCTGATTGTTTTCGATAGGAGTAAGTGGATAATTCCATCAAAAGCCCATAAAAATTTGTCTTTTAATCAATACAGGTTTTTTTCCTTCACTAGGACAGCTGAGAATAAGATATCTCTATGTGATATTGAAAGAGGAAAACAAAATTAGAACACATTACCATGGAGAATATATTTCCAGATATGGCCCAATTTTAATTTAAGCATCCTGAGCCTTGTTTTCAGGGACACCAGCTACCCTGAAGATTGAGAGCCAAGCAGGCTGGCACACAGGCAATGCCCCAGCAAGAAAGCAGGAGGGGGCAATGACAAAAATGCCTCAAATGAAGCCCTGAGTGGAAATCCTTTGAATGAGTGGCCAAAGACTACTGGCTACAAGAAACTCAGGCTGTACCCTTCATGTCTGAGACCTCAGCACTGATAAGCCAATTAGCAGAACACATTGAACTTACAGCAGAGATGGAAACAGGAGCTCCTCCAGAGGTCCTACATCTATTTAGTGTACCACCTCAGAGCTGATTTCCTGTCTTAATCACAAGGAGTCTGTATGTAACAGCCTACAGCACCAAAAATACCAACACATTAAAAACAGCAGTATTAAAAAAAGAACATTAAAGCCATTTTCAGAGAATGAAAAGTGCTCTTGATATAAGAAAATAATTGTCAAGTAATCAAACCTGTGCTTAAGCTTGGTAGGAGCCACTGAGCTCTGAGAAGTCTCCAGCAAAGAGAACAGGACTTTGTCTGACCTGGGCTGCCCATGCAGCCTGGGGACTATAAGGGGGTGACATCTGAGAGCTGCTGAGAAAGGCAGTTTCCTCTGTTTCACCAGAGCTAGGACAGGTGCACTGCAAAAGTGGACAGTGGTCACCACAACACCTGGAACAGGGCTGATCTCACCCGGCTTTAGATGGTTACATATGAACGAGCTGACCAGGCTCCCTCCTCATCAAAGAGCACAGCCAGCACACAATTCTGCTCTCTTTGATGCAGACATAGTTCACATAAAGCATGACACCAAAGCGCCTTTCCCCACATGGCCAATAAAGGATGTCCAAAAGAATGCAGATATTAAAGCCTATATTGGAGATACCCCAAATTAAATGGGATGAACCTCATCTTTTGCTTCTGCCCCTGCATATTCTCATCTCCAAGGCCTCATCAATATGCCATCATAAATAATAAGTACATTAATTATTAATACACTAGTAAAACAAAACATTTTGGCCTTAAGGATGTGAGAAGAAGAGAAGTAAGTACAGGGTAGCTGCATTACCAATCAATACCAACCCACAGGGAACAGCCATTTCTCTCTGCCACCATTTTAACTGCAATATATTGTACCCTCTAGGTAAATATGTGGACATCTACAAGTAGGAATCAATAGAACTAGAGATCTTCCCACCCGCTCACCCAGAGAGACCATTCTTCTTTCACTGAAGAAGACAGCAACAAGAGGCCATAGATTAATATCTGCTACTACAGGCTTTCAGCTGTACCCACAGCTTTTCTTCTGGGCCTCTCATCACTTTTTAATTGTTGATGTTTTAATAATTTATAAAAACAAAACATCAAAATTAACACTTCACCCAACCAGAATAAAGTCAGAAACCACCCAGTCCATTTTGGGAACACAGAGCAAACAGTTTCAGTGGAAGGTGAAGGTCTAATGACAACTTCAGTTGACGGATGTGAGATAAAACTAAAGCTTTGCCTGTATGCACAGGATTTCTCCCAGGCACATCACTAGTTGAGTCTGTGTGCCTCCGGGCTCGAAGATGGATGAACAGTTGCCCCAGTCAGATGTAGATAAGGCTAAAACCGGTGGAAGCCCTTGCCCTGGCCTCAGGGAGCTTTGAGTCACTCTTCCCAATGTTCCCACATACCTCACAGTCTAGGGATAAATCCGTTGGGAATAAACCTGAGGGTTTTTTCTTCCCCTGGGTCATGTTAAAATCAATATCACCAAATGTGCCTGACTTTTTTTGGTTTTTTAATTCTCTTTTTTAAACCTAATTCTGTCAGGAGCCAAGCAGCTGTTTCAACAGATCTGTCTAAAGCTGGATGGGCAGAAAGAGACCAACACCATGCATAAAAACGAAAGCCAAAACACTCACAAGCACACACAGTGACTGTGCCTCAATTTCTGTCCTAGATCTGGGTAGGTTTAGAACTGTGACATATGACATTAGAACTGGCCAGTTTCCATCACACAGTTTGGAGGTGCCCCTGTCCCACAGCCCAGGTCCCTGTGCACATAGAGAATGGCCATATTTCTTATTTTCAGAACAAGCAGGATTACATGAGTTCTAATATTAGCCATTTCCACACTATGTTATAATTATTATCTTATCTTCCATGAGCAAATAATTAATCATCAGCTTCTGAAAGGCGTCTTGAAGACATAAACAGACTTCAGAAAAGTGAAGCAAAGGTGGACCACCAGTTGGGTTGGGGTTGTTTTTTACACTTACACCATTTATTCTGAATTCACCTTACAAATCTAGAGTTCATCACCTCACACTGGGGTGGGTCACTGGGGCCAATAAATCAAGCCCTGGTTCAACAGCTCACTTCCAAGGATCACTGAACAGAAAATGAGAAACATTTAAGCCACCTCTACTCACTAAGATTCTACTAAAAATCTACCTTCCTGAAAGTGTTTTAACAGCCACCATACTGCTGACTCCTTTAGACAAGTGAAGCTCAATACCACTAGCAGGGGCAGTACAGTTCTCCATTTTCCAGATTCCAATTTCAGGACTTTTCAGCTTTTCCATAAGCAAAAACACTGTAACAAGCAGCTCACAAGTAGCAACCTTGCTCTCACCAGCTGTCCCGAGCTTCTGCTGTGTTCTTACTACAGATGCTAAATTCTGTACTGCATCCCTTTCCCTAAGAAAGCACAGAGGGCTGTTCATCTCAGTATTAGCTGAGCTGGCTGGGCAGTACCTGTTTTACCCATTGGTTAGTTCTCCAGTGCTTTAAAGACATGAGACAACAGCAAACCAGACTCAAGCTTACAATCAAAAAACAAAAGGCCGTGCACTCTCTTTCCTCTGCCTTCCTTCTGTTTTATTCCTGAGGGAAAAAACCTCACCGAGAAAAGAGTACAAAAAGGCTGAGATCTCGGCTGCACACAGGGACGGCAGGGACAGCAGCAGGAGACAGGGCAGGATGCTCCGTGACAGCTCCACCACCCACCTGACTCACCGGAGTGGTTTTTCATGTTCACCTGCTCTTCTACACCGTCACAGGCTTAACAGAATTGTTGCTTCGTCCCAGGCGAACACCCCTCCCAGACTTCTTGCTGTCAGTCAAAAAAGAGGCCTGATAAGCCCTGCATTTGCATATGTATTGAGAGGCATTTCCAAAGGCACAGCCAGGGAAATGGCCTTGCTGAATACCGATGCTATCTGAGAATGACAACTATTCAAGTCATTTTACAGCTTCACTACCTAAGTGGAGAGATCAGGCTTGTCTACATCTTTACAAGGATTATTAGCTTTAAAAGCCCTGATCATATCCTTTGCACCCTCAGAAATGAAGCCGCACTGGTTCACAGGAAAGAGCTTCAATTCTTCCCACAGAGACCACCTTCCACAGGCACCCCAGAACCAGAAGTCACTAAAGCCTAAAGGTCACGTCTGAAACGCTCGAGGCCGTACCCATCCTTCGGATACAGGAAATGAGAAGGGGTGTGCAAAAGGCACTCATGGAAACACGTGTGTGCACATGGGCTGTTTCCCTTTCCTACTCTTACCCTGCACACGGTAGGACATGAAGCTCGGCTCTCAGTGCCCCCAAAAGATGCTGCTGGGCACAGTCCCACACACAGCGCTGGAGGAGGGCAAGGAGGACCGAGCTCTGAAAGCAGAGGCTTTCCTCTTTATGCTGACAGGGACGACTTTGAATCCCAGGTGAAGCATTCCACTGTGCCTCCACCTCGGATTGAAGGGACAGCTCTAAGGTATTGGTTATGTTTTGTATACCCAAGAGCCCTGAGTTAACAGATTAATTCAACTGGCTTTGTCCCATTCAGCTACCAGTACCTAAAAGGGACACGGTCTAAGGTTCACAAACCAGAACTGTGAAGCCCTTCTGCTCCAAAACAGTAATATCACATTCAATATCTGTCATGTGCTCTTCGAGCCCCTGTGGAGAGCAATGCTCTATGAAAGTAAAGTCAAGTCACGTCAGGAGCAGAAGCTATCTGCCGATTTACAATCCAGATACTTCTGATTTACACAGCTCTAGAAGAGAGAGATTAAAAAAATTCCACACCAAACATTTAAAGATGTTTGCTGTACCGTGCACCATCTGGTGACTGGATCACCCTTGAAACCAGCAATCCCTGACTAGTGGGCAAGGTGGCCAGAACATCTCACTCACCCTGTGAGCTGAGACACACAGCTGAGGCAACAGGACTGCAAACAGCATATTCATGGATGAACACTTGTGAAACGAGTTGATCAATCCTCCACATCCTCAGATCTCAAAAAAAGACCAAAAGCTCTAGGAGCTGAAAGCATGGTTGTCTGGTAAACACATCCACTGCTGACATCAATCAGAGCGAACCTCTGGGGCTCCACCCCCTCCGTGTGCTTAGAGGTGGGAAAAGGACACCTCAACCAGAAAATAGTTCTCTCTGATTGGAAAAGAGGATTAAGAACATTAAAAATAGTCTTATATATAAGAATTTTTTAGATTGCTGCCTGGTTTGATTCCTACTGAGCCCTCTTGACAACACTACTTCTAGAAGTCATGTATGTGGTCTAGCTGGTTTTAAAAGATTAAAAAAATATATCCCTTTTAAAGACATTCCAATGTTATTTTAATGCCTGATCACAATTAGACAACAGGAGAAACTTTGCTCGAATATGAACTGCCAGAGGAGGCTTGGCACGATTTCGTTGTGGAGCTCGTTTCTAACTTCAATGACTAGCCTGAACAAAATCGTGAGTACAGCGTCCCTTCCTGAGCAATCTCTTCTCTACAAACAAAACTCCTCTTTCTGAAGTGGAGACGGGGGAAAGCCGAGTCGCACCTCTCCAAAACTGCTGAGCACTTCACAGCCAAGCTGCCCTGAGAGCCTGTGGAGCTAACAGGTGATGCTCTGTGGGACAAAGCTGCACTTTCATCAGATGCTTCCAAAATCTCATCCCGTCTTTATCAATCTTATCAAACTAGCACACAAACCAAAATATGTAAAAGGGGGAGAGAAAGAGGAGAAAGAGTGGGAACACAATCAGTGTTTATTTAACCCTGAAAAGTCAGGCTGTTTTTTGTCAAAGAAGAAACCCAAAACAAACAAACAAAACCAAACACCAACCCTGCTGGAGATAAAAGAGCCTCCAACCCTCAGCCCAGGACATCGATAACACGGTCAACACACATATAACACACACCCCGCACACGGGTGCCCCTCCCGGGGCTGCCAAAGAGGTCACCAAGGATGGGCAGGGCTGGGAATGGCGAGGACCTCCCGCACGCCACCAGGGGGACCGGCCACGCCGGGGGTGGTGGCGCGGGGCCGGCGGGGCAGGGACTCACCATTGAGGCCATTGGGGATGCTCCGGTGGTGAAGGGGCGCCGACAGGTCATCCATGGACCTCCGCATGGCCCCGGCCTTGCTGTCGCCGGCCTTGTGGTGGTGAAGGTGGTGGTGATGGTGGTCGGGGCTGCCCGCGCTGCCCGTGCTGGAGGTGCTGCTCCCGTCCCCCACGTCCCTGGTGGCCGAGCCGCCGTTGAGGTTGTTCAGGCTGGCCTGGCTGTCGATGGAGCTCCGGGAGCCGGCCCCGCTCCGCTCCTCGTCCAGCATCAGCACCATCTCCTTCAGCTCCACGTTCTCCCGCAGGAGGGTCTCCTGCCTCGCCTCCAGGTCCTTCAGCTTCTGCTGGTACATGCCCACCTCCTTCCACATCACGCTGGCCGTGTGCCTCCCGAAGCGCTGCCATTCCCTTGACAGCTTCTTGCCTTTTTGCCGGTCGTCGTCCAAGAAGCAGCAGAGCTCCCGCAGCTCCTGGTTGTCGTCCTGCAACTTCTGGTTCACCTCCTTCAGCCCGCGGATCTCGTGCAGGTGGAGCTGCAGCCGCCGGTTCACGTCTTTCATCAAGTTGCCGTGTTCCACCATTAAGTTCATCTTTTCATTCTCCACTTTCCTCAGTCTTTTCACCAGCTCTTCCTTGCTCCATCTCAACATCTCCTCTTCCGAAATTTTGCTCAGGTCTTCTTTAGACCCTTCCAAGGAATTTTTTGCCATCATCTGTGCCTAGGCTGCGTTTGCTCTCACAGGATAACAAATGGTTCGGATTATTCGGATGATTTTGTTCGCCTGATTTCCTAGAACTAAAATTCACTGCAGCATCTCGGGGAAGAAATATTATAGTTCTCCGCTGAGCGTTGGACAAGGAAGAAAAGCAACGCCGGACTGGAAATTCTGCTCCCCCATAGACCCCATAATAATAATGATAATAAAAAGAAAACACAAAACCAAAGGGGGAAGGGAGGGGGGGGATTAAATAAAAAAAGGCGCCCCCACTGCCCCGGAGGCTGGGGGCGACAGGGAGCCGGGAGCCAAGCGAAGACAAG
>VWZU01011315.1:268955-294144 GCA_013397095.1 Sterrhoptilus dennistouni
GCCCCGGCCCCGCGCCTCTGCCCCGCTGCCCGCCTCCTCCTGGGGCGGCCGCCTTTGTCCGCGGGTCCCTCCTGCCTCGGCAGGTTGAAAGAGCTGGCTCCAGCATCCCTGCCACCACCTCTCTGCTCCTGGGAACGGCATATTCCTTTAGTGGTGCGGGAGGAAACGGCCCTGCAATCGCAGATAACGCTTATTCCTCGGTAAAATCGTCACAGGTTCTGGTCGTCGTTACTGTCAGGAGGCTGAGGTGCCAGCCTCAACTTCTCCACACATCGGACAGAACCTAGTAAAGGGCACGGAAAGTTCATAAAGTTAATTTCCTAGGCTACATGTGGCAGGTTTCCTATATCTTTGCATCACATCCCCTGATTAGTTTCAGTCTAATGCACTTTCCCTTGGGCTATGATACCTCTCCATGGGCTGGCTGCTTTTTGGCCAGTATCACACTGTTAAAACTAAAGGTACACCGGGACACAGCATGAGTATCCTTAAAATGCCCCAGGGAATTGCCAGCTTTGTGTTACTTAGGAACCTGAGTAAATGGTTTGACTCCAGGGTTAATCCAGTGTAACATCAGGTTTCTGACCACACTGGAAAGCTGGTCAAGACACCCTCTGGCTATAAAGAGACATCAAATCTGATGCCAGAGCGTGGGATGGAGAGCATATGGCCTGTGCATGGAGAGAACATCGGAACAGAGAGGGATGGAAGATTGCAACTTCTGCCTTTGGATGTTTTCTTTCTCAGTCTTGGTACAGCTGCAGTTTCTTCCTGTTTTTCTACACAAGTCTACTGCTGGTGGGTTTCTGAGCCCAGATATTCCCTTGGCAAACTAGACAACTGCCTGTTCCCTACTAAAGCAAAAAAGCAGAGCCTCCCTGCTCCTGGAGGAGTTCATTCCCTCCATGGGTGGTGGTGTCCCTTTTCTCCTAAGGAAGCCTTTCATCCCATTATTATCAAAAGGGTGAGAGGAGGTCAGGAGTGTGGACACTGGTTCACTTCATGTGGGCTTTGCAGGTGGATTCTTGGTAGCACACAGCACAGACCTGAAGATGTGAAGAGGACAGTTCTCCTCTAGCACAAAGCCACACCAGGGTGGCTCCCTAGAGAGGAGGGAATCACATTGCACAGCCAGTAGTGATGAGACCTGTTTGCTCCTATCAGGGGGACAGCTCTGAGCAGGTAAAACAGGGGCCACCCAGAACCACAGATGTGCTCTGACCTGGGTTCCACCTTGGTGACAATTCTCCAGAAGGTGCAATCCTGGCTGTGGCTGGTCCTGTGGCTGCCACCTCAGTTAGCCCTTAGGACATGGAAACCAGCTGGTGTCTGTCACTGCTCCTGGGATCTGGGGCAGACAGGCCATGGCCAGCATGTCATGGCCTCACACTGTGTCCCACCTCCTGCTTCCCAGCACCCTGAGCCACAGCTCACGGCTGCTTTGTGTCTAGAAGGCACCCAGGCGTTTTTTGAGCCAAGCCTTTTATTTACAACGTTTTAATCATATCCTTCCCCACAGGAAGAGGAAAGTGCTTCTCCCAGACCCTCCCAAGCGCTGATCTGACTAGCAGGTCCCTGGCCAGTGGCCTGGGGAAGGAGGAGCAGAGCATGGGAATGTTGCAGAGCAACTGTTCGTCATTGACCAAAGTCGAAAAGAGAGAGAAGCCTCTGGCAGCTGTATCACAGACACAGGTGAAGCTACATTGTGGCAGTGCATGGGCTGGGCAGTTTATTGCTGGGCTCGCCTGATGTTTGCTTCATCACTTTCCCAAGAAAAGCTGTCTTTTCTAAGTAAAACCTTTCAAAGTTTGAGTATTATTGATATTTCTGCAGAAACTGAACTCAGCAGACAGGGGGTCTCCTCAGAGGAAGTGAGGAGATTATTAATATCCACAGAGGAACTCCCTGTGATGATTAAGGCTTGCTTTCTGTACTCGGTGGGTATGTCTGTGCTTCTGGAAATGTTAACACCACAGATCACCCAGATGCCATCCACAAGGGGTTCCTTCTCAGTGCTGCCATTCTGGTGCCCAGGGGGCTGTTGAGGGCTGGTGACCTGCTGTGCTTGGGCATCCAGAGGCCTGGGTGCTCAGGAGGTGGCATTGAAGATGCCAGGTGTCCAGATGGCAAATGGTCTGAGTGACTGTGACCTGAATAAAGAGGACAGTATGCATCATCACCTGTACTGCTCCCTCATCTTCCCTTCAAGGTGGACCTTGCAGTGCAGAAGAGGAAAATCCCTTCATTTTGGAAAGGCAAAGCAGCAGTGCTAGAGCAGAGCTATCAGAAAGTGTCCATGGCCCAGGTGGTCTGTGGGCACAGTGGAACCAAGGCTGGGTTGAGATAAGTTTGTAAATGCTCTATAGCTTGGAGGGAGAGGACTAGGTCAGTGCACAATTTTATGGTCAATAACAAACCCAGTGTTCCAAAGCATACTTTAATCAGCACAAATAACACATAATATTGGGGTATTTTTGATGAGTTTGTAGCTTTAGTTTTAGTGAAAAAAAAACCCCTGTTTTGCAGTGTTGTTCAGAAGGCATTGTGATTTCCTCGTGCAATTTAGATGAAGTGTAGAAGCAGCTTGGTAAATAACATGCTATGGATTCCCTCTTGTTACATCTGGCCATGGGGCCTTCTGCAAGCTGCCAGTGCAAAACACTTTTAATATGCATGTTATCTTAAGCTTTTGATGCTCATGTAAGACAGCATCAAAGCCTATCCCTTGCATTGAATCAGATGGGCATTTCCACTCTGTTCAGTCAGGGATGAAATTTTAAAGCTAATTGTAGCAAAATAAGAATTTTAAAAAAATCCCAACAAAACAACTGCCGGCAACCTACTGGGTAAAAATGTTCTTGATGTTAACTCCTGAACTCAGTAGGTGATGCAAAAAATGAATGTGGTCCCTGATAGAACACAGCGATACACAGCCTCACTGAAGTCTTACCAAAGCATTCCCTCTACAGGGATACGTCAGTATTACAGAATATACACCACCACAGCTCAGAGCTATGCTGCCGCTTCCCTCCCTTCCCCGGGGAGGGATGGCTCTTCCAAAGCCCGCTCATAGGTGTGGGAGTGGGCAGAGGGGCAGGATTAATCCCAGTGAGACTCTCCCAGACCTTGGTTTTCTGAGGCAGCCTGAAAAATACTCCCTCCTGCCTTTGCATCCAGATCATGATCCAGTTTATATGCGCTGAGGAGCCATCTCAAAGAACACATACTCTATTAATCATTTACATGGGATATATCCTCTGTGGGGCTGGTGTTTTCCCATAAATCAGCAGCAAGGCCTAATCCTTGATTAATGTTTTGGAATCCAGCACCCAGATTGCAACAATGGTAGCTCTTTTTTGTGAGAAAATGCAGTGTGATAACAAAAAGTGAGCAATGCTCCAAACCCTGCTATCAAGATAGGCACCTCACTTCCAGCCTGATTAATCAGTATTTTCAGCCAGTACACTTTTCCAAGTAGCAACGACCTGAAGAACCATCTTGTGTCATTCTTCCTTCTTTTCCCAGATCAGCTGAACCATCCTGTGAAAAGCCTTTGTGCCTCCATTTGCCCATCTGGCTGAGCAATGAGGAAAACGCAGTCTCTTGGAAGATTATGCAGCACTCCTTAATGCTGGCTTCTGGCAATATAACTGGGCCATCCAGTTCATTCTCTCTCCTTATGAAAATAGTATGTTTTATTAGAGGATTTCATCTTGTGTCCACAAAGCCTTTTTTATTTTGTGCCCTGAAACTTCTCACAAAATTCTACAATGCACCAACGCGTTTAAAGGCCTTCAGGATATTCCAAGAAGTATTGTGGTTGTGACCAGCAAACTCTTTGCCTTGCCAGAAAAACAGGTCCTCTAAAAGGCATAAGTAGCCTTTAAACATTGCTAGAAAGAGTAGCATCCAAACCCGAGACCAGCAGAGATGAATAGCTGCTCCTTGAAGGAAGGCATGGGAGGTGTGTGTTCTCGAGATGTGCCTGAAATGCTGTTTTCCAGTCAATTTCAAAGTGTCCTGCATTCACCCAAGAGGTGCACATTCACCTGTTGGGTCCACATCTGCAGGCTCCCTTACAGGGCTGATGGAGCAATACCAAGTCAGATCTCTTGTAGTGGCATCTGCAGAGTGGGCTTACACAGTATGTTTAAGCCAAAAAGAAGAAAAACCATAAAATTCCACTCACCCACAGTGTTTGCTACCACTTCATTTTCATGGAAGTTTATAACTATTTTGTGCAGCTCTAAATATGGAGGCTTTTCCTCCACATCCCTGCTCTGTACATTGGGAAAGGACTGGAAGCTAAATCCTAAGAAGGAGTAGTCAATGCTGCTCTTACCTGGGAGCTGCAGGAGACTGACATGTCCGAAACACATACATAACAACTAGAGCAAAAATTTCACTCCTAATTTAGTGTATAGTGGGGATCCAACTTAGTTGCACAGTCAGAAGGCTACATACAATATCAGACTAGTTTATTTTAAGTATTAAGAAAAATCTCCTAATTCCACTTACAAGATTTGAATCAGCTGAGGCTGTGCAGGGGAGCTGTCACATCCTCCACCATCATCTACCCAAAGAGGAGAGACACTGAGATTTTGGATTCAAGTGTCTGTCAGGAAAATAATTTGACTGAACTTATTCTGAACAGGTAAGAAATCAATCAGTAGCAGGAATAAAGAGAAAGGCAGATTGGATCAAAGTGCTGGTCCCTGTATTGTCTCTTCCAGTGGCAAATACCAGATGCTGATGAGAATACTGTGAAAAACCTGCCCATAGGGTGAGTTTCCTCCTCTCTGCCATCTGGTACTGCTTGGCTTCCTCCCAGAAGCATTAAGGTTTACATCCCTTCCAAAAATATTTACCATCCTATCTACCATGGGAAGAAGGCCAGAGATGCTTGGTATGTCTTTGCCTTTTGTAAATACCTACACACGTGTTGCAACAGAGAGATGGGAGAAATGGAATGTAAGAATTTACATCTGCCTTGGCATCACTAAACTGCAACCCTCAGTTACCCTGACTTCAGGGTGCATCACTGAGGACAAATTCTGCCCTGAGTTACATACAGAGCCCACAGCACAGGGGGAGCTCTGCATATGTGGGGGCAGAACTTGGTTCCTTAGAGGCTGAGGAACTTGCAGGAGGTTATTTTGCCAGACAAAAGCACTTTCTGGTTTATAGTTGCATCTTTCCTGAATGTGTGGCACCCACCCACCTACAAGGCACAGGAATCTCCAGAAATTTAGATCCCTATCATTTAAGCCACTGGTGATTTAAACCCTGGCTTTGCCAAGAGTATATTCACATGACATGCATTTTTTTTTCTCTTGCCACCTCTATCCTTGTTTCTCTTACAGCTCTAACAACCTCTCAGTTTTGGGGAGCCAGAGTGAATGCTCTTCCATGCTTGACAATGAATTTATAACAGTTTCAACTGAATTATCTTTGACATTATTGGTTTAAAAACAGGAGAAAAAAAATCAATGCAAGGATAGAAAAATTATCAGCACTGTTCCCAGGGACTGTTCAGTTTCTTGGCAAGTGGTTGCAGCCTAATCAGCCCCTGAGCATGACAGGTTTGCCCTGAACAGTCTGTGTCCTGGGGGGTGCAGCAGCCCCTGGGCTATTCTGGGCTCCTCCACTCCACACACACCCTCCTTTTCCCTGGCACAGCTCAGGCTCAGGCTCAGCACTGCTGGCTCCAGCACAGACACCTCGCTATTCAAGCAGATGAGCCCATTGGTATTAGCAGCATGAGGTCGATGCAACCTGAGTAATTCTGCAATAGATAAAATAGGCAATGTTACACTATCCCCTGTCTTCATTACACTCTGATTTCTCATTCCTAAATTAATAAATGACCTTTTAGATGTATTGATGCACTAGGGAATTACAAATATCTGGTTTTATACTATAAGTAGGGCGTGTTGGTAGCCTTCACTCAGTGTTAAAGAGTATTCTCTGCTTGCAAGACAACAATGCTGCTGAGGACCTAATTTTGCCTTTTATAGCACAGTGAAGCCACTGGGATTTTATAGCAGATAAGAGAGGAGAGTCATGCCCTAAAATGCTGACACCACTTCTATATATCATAGAGATATCTGAATAATTCATAGTGTCAAACAGCACAACTTAAAGGAACAGTGACTTAAGTGACAACATCCAGTTTTAGTACATTCTGCACAAAAATTAATACCCCACAAATTTCTTTCTTACACAATCCATTATCAGTCTTTCCAAGGATGAACTGCAACAGTGTTACAATGAAGTGTGGTGATACACAAAACACGGGGATTTCCTTGTGAGTTGACACATTACCTTTGCTTTGTGTGGTATTTGAAATGGAATGAAATAAAATTTGGCCTGGATTGGAAAAAGGGACAACAAAAAGTGCCCTTCCCCTTGGGCTCACCCTGGTGCAGAGATGTTGCAGACCCCAGGTTGCTGTGGCAGGTCTCCAGGCCATGGATCACTTTCTGCTCCTTATAGCAACTGCCTTTCAAAACAATTAAATCCAAAACAAAGCCTGGAGATCAGGTGTTTATGCTTCTGGTTTTCCAGGAATCTAAGAATTTGGAGGGTATTTTGGATTGAAACCAGACTCATGTTTTCCCAAAAGGCCCTTACCATCACCCGGAATTGAGTGAGGGAAAGCCCTCCAGGAAATCACACTTGCACTTCTGATATAAAAGCAGCACTTCCAGCTTATCTCTCCTTGCATGTGTGAAAGCCAAAAAAAAAATCCTCTGGAGGTTGCAGATCTGTTTTCTACTCTATTTTTCTCAGCCCACAGTTTGGACTGGTGACCCTTGCTGGGTCTGATACTTCAGGCTGTGTGCTGGGCAGGGGATGCCTTGAGAGCACTGACACCTTGCCAGCTCCATGGTGTGGGGCTGGGGACCACAAGATGTGCTCTGCAACCATGAACCAAGCAGGAAGACGGTGTCATTTTACACCTCCTAACCGGTGACTTCAGTCAAACACCTTTCCAAGTGGCTGAAATCCCCTTCCTGACCTGAGTGACCACAGCAGGTCCTGGAGGCAGGTGACTCTGTTGCCTCTCTGCATTGTGCCCACATCTGCTGCCACTGCCGGGCAGGGTCACCATTACCAGCAGCCATGCCACCTGAATATAAAGAGGAGGCAGGACACCAGTCTCCATCCACGGGAGCCCAGGGGAAGTCCAGGCAGTGTGGGATGACCAGATTGCCAAGGTGAGGTGAGGAGGCACCTTTCCCAGCATGGCACTGGTTGTTATTACATTTCCTGCACTCTGTCACCAGTGTGATGGAGTCTTTCCCACGGCTCAGTGGGTCACATCAGCGTTGGTCTGGCTTGGGCTTTGCCCTCCAGGAAGCAGCTTTGCCGTGCCTTTGTATTCACCGCTCGTTATCTGCCGGTGGTTGTTTACCCCCGCTCCAAAGCCGCCCTCTCGGCGGCCGCGTTATTGTCCACGGCGATGGTTGTTGCCGCAGAAGCAAAACTCTGAAAGTGAGGAATTAATTGCCTTAGGGCTCTGATCATTTTTAGTGGCGCGGAGATAATCTGTCAGACACAGGAACCATTCTAGTGCCTAGCAGCCAGAGCAGCAAAGATCCCCATGTTTATAATCTTATTTTTAGTCTCTTAATTTCCAGAGCAAACAAACTCAAGGATTTACATTTTGGGTACAGCTCGAGCTTTGTTTTGCAGATACTACTTTTCAGCCATGATGTACATTGATTTTGATAGCATGCAGGATGTACCAGGCTTAATTGATCAGTTCTGCTTGCACATTTGAGCTTATTTGTTGTACTCCCTGCTTTGTCTTCATTAGAAGTGAATGTAATGCTCAGGAAAGTTTCCAGAATTGACATCTCTGGAAACCAAAGTTCCAGCTGAACAGAGCAAATCAAAGCAATTTTTTTCTGCCCATGTGCTCCCTGCAGCTTAACCCCTGTCCTTTAGGTCAGCCTTATTGCTGGGATCACCAACAGCATCACCCATGAGGACCAGTCCTATTGATGAGGATACTCTGGTCTGGTTGCCTGCCTGTTAAAATGTGCAGTGGACTGAACAACCCTCCTGGTGCTTCCAGCTGGGCCCTCTGGACTGGCTCTCTGATCCTGGGCTGGCCTTCTGGAGGCTCAGGAGGAGAAAATATGGCAGGGTGCTGGCAAATAATGTAGTGCAACAAGGGAGCAGCACACATTGCCACCAGCAGAAGGCTGTGCCCAGTCTCCCCATAAAGCTTCCAAACTTTTACCTTAACTCTGCTATTTTCAATAAGTCTGTCTCTGGACTAGGAATAGTCCCACACAGTGAATTTCTCTGTGCCAAGAAAAAGGGAGGTTACTGCTACACATGATACTCCTGTTTTGTTTGCAGCTGAGGCACCTACCCCAGTGAGAATAATGAAGGAGGGAGGTTGTGAGAAAGGAAGTTTTCATGCTGTGTGAACTGGGAGACATATTTCCATGCAAACCCTGTGCAAGTAATGAAAAGAGAGAGGGAAAAAAGAAGAGGTGGAAGCTTCTTTGGCAGGCAACGTGTCTAGGTTAGACCTAACTCCTTAGGGAGCAATAAAAATACCCCCAGGAGCCATCACAGTGCCTAGGGAGCAGGGAGTAGTGATCAGAGTCTCCTGATCCTCCTGCACATGAGACAGCCCCTTTAGCCACTTGGGATCCCCTCAAACCCATCTGCTGCCATCACCACTCCCAGAACCACATCTGTGTGAGGTCTGTGATGGCAAAAGAGCTCCACCTCCCTTTCCTACCCCTTGATCACTGAGCACGTCAGCATTGCATGGTTTACTGTACAGAAGGATTACTGTTGCTGCTCTGGCAAAGATTATCCAGAGCAAAGAGTTCCTAGATGCAGGTCTGGCATTCTTGAGAGATCTGCTGAGCAGAGAGGAAGCCTTTCTGCAGTCACTGTTACCCTGCATGGCCTGGAGTCTGCAGCTGGGGACCATAGAAGTGGCTGTCATACAGACTGTATAATAATAACAATAATAATGATAGCAATACTAATATTAATTGTTAATAATAACAACAAAAATAGTAATAGTAATACTAATATACAGAGGATTTGAGAGACGTGCCAAGTCTCTTCTTACTTACACCTCACCACCAACATCAGCAGTGCTTCCCCATGCTTTAACCCTTGAGCAAAAGTCTCTCCTCACTGCCAGGGGGTGGGGCAAGGTGAGCTGTGGGAGCCACAGGTCACTGCTGCCATCCCTTCCCCTTCCTGCACACAGCAATGCTTTTGTTCTTCACTTCACTTACCTGACCTGACAGACTGGAAAAGCTGCCGTGGGGCTTGGGAGGGGACCCTACCCACTATCGAGCACCAGACCTGCTGGAAGCAGCATTCCTACCAGAGCAGGGGCTGTTAATTTCCGTAGGCAGAGCTCAGCATTGCCAGGTTGAAAGCAGGAGGAAGGGAAAGAGGGAGATGCAAGAGCTATTTTTGCATGTAGTGTCTTCAGGTAACATTTTATTGCCATTTCTATCCCAGAAGCATGTTGTTTTGGAGCTTGTAAATACAGTTTGGCTAGTACTCACTACTGAATATTATCTGGATCAGACTCCTGATAAATTGAAGCCAAAATGTGTTTGGCTGCTGATATTTTCATGTATGTCCTCAGAGGAAGATTATTTTGCAGCCCCTGTACTTATCAGGTATGTTAGACAGGCAAGCCTGCTCATTTTATTTTCACTGGGTGAGCTGAATCCTCTCTTAGGGTAAGTGGGAGCAGCTCAGCTAACTTGAATGGATTTTATACCTGTCTATAATTTGGTGCCCCTTCCTTTGTCACCCAGCTATTTTAAAAGACCACAAATAGTGCTCTTAAAAAGAATATAATAAAGACTTTTAGTTTGGAAGTACAGTGGGCACTGGGAGGCAAAGGTACATGGGAGTGTAGGAGCCCAGGATGGGGATAGACCCTGCAGTACCTCCCTGTCAGTTGGCAGCCTGAGACAGAACTTTCTGGGTGCAGGAGGGAGCCTTTAGGTGCTAGACAGATGTACCTTTGCAAACTTCTTCCTTTAAATACGTGGTTTTGACACTAATGCGATAGACATCTGCTGGAGTAGAGTGGGCTGGCTCAAGGGAGGGACAGTAATGAGATACCAGCCCTTTGTCTCTGGGTTACTTGTTCCAACCCAGGCAAGATAGGAGTGACTGGGAGTCATTACTGCCCTGACAGCTGCTAAATAGTCCCTGTCAGTTGGACTGGTGTCCTTGGTGAACTTTCCCATTAACAGGTGTCCCCATCTCTGCACCTCAAAGAGAAACCAATTATCAGCCTCATCCCTGACAGGGCCTCATCCCTCCCTAGGTACCGAAACACAAATTACTCGGTCACCACCTTCGAAATATGGTCCCAGCCAGGAATGGGGGTTGCTGATGGGGAAAAAATGTCTTATGCTATAGTGCCCCTTCCCTTCACTGCCCCTGGGATAAACAGAAGGGTTAAGCCTTTAGAGGTACCAAGCCTTGTTGTTTCAATAAATTCACACACTCCTGCTCTTTACTCTGATAGTGCTAAAATACTCTGGTCTTCTTAAATCTTAGGGAAATTGTCCTTGTCCTTCCAGAGACCTGTGCAAGGCAAGGGACAGCAGATCTGTATCTACAGCAGCCAAAGAGACCACAAACTAAGGAGATATTTTTTTGACCACATCATTAAACTTCTTTAAGTCTTAGGCTAATAGTTTCTAAAAAAAAAACCCAAACAAACAAACAAACAAACAAACAAAAAAGAAACTCAATGCAACACCAGAAGTTTAAAAATCTCAGAAGTGAAACTTTTACATATTTGCATTTGACAACTGAAGACTTGGAACAGTAAGAAATACAACTATGGCTTTAACATACTGCAAATATTCTTTTGGCTAAGTAAAAATAGGACTTGCTTTCTCTTACAGCATGATCAGTCTTACATGAATCTTAAATTCATAGGACAGAGAAAGTGAAATTAGTTCTCAGTTGATAAATGATATCATATATTTTTAAAATAAAAATCATTATAACAAATTATATCATTATTTAGTACAAAACCTGTGATGAGAAGGCAACCTGTTGCCAAAGTGAGCTCAATATTTCCTCTTTGCAGACTCCATCCTACAATCCTGCATAACTCTTGCTGTGAACCTAAAACACAGCAGTTGCTGCAGGGAAAAAAATGGACAACTAATAAAGGCTGTTGCCTGTCCGCATGCTACTTCATTAGCAGGATCACCAAATGAGATCCAGGCCTCAGATCAGTCATTGTCTTTCACCTGTCACATACCAGAGGTCAAACCTTGCTGAAGAATCACAGGGAAGTGTCTCCCAGGCAGCAGGAACACCTGGGGGGTGACACATAAAAGTCTCCTGCCCCTGAGCTGAGCAAAAGCAGTCCATCATGTAAGAGCAGCCTAGATGGACTAAGTGGTCATTGTAGGTGCCTTCAAACTGAAATATTCTATTCTGCTATTCTGTCACAATTTGCACACACTTGTAGCAGTGGTAGCTCATGTCCAAAGCAGGAATATTGCTGAACAGCTCAAAAGCACTTTTAAAATAAATAGGGGAGACAACTTATTTCTGCTACAGAAAAATCAAAGAGGATTGAAAATAGAGTGACCATGTATACAGCCTTACAGCCCTTTTTTTTTTTTTAATTCTTGGTGAAAGTTAAATGCTCTTGTTCTGTTATTTTTAAGTCACTGACTACGCTTAATCACTACTAAGAAAGGCGGTTTCCCTCTAATTGGGTTGGCCAAAAGAAAGCTGAAGTCTCTGTGAAAATGAGGGGGGAAGGGAACTAGAATAGGATGGCAAGAAAGGGTCTCTGTTACCTGAGGCATCAGAAGGAGAGTCACACTGAAGTTTGCTTTGCAAAATAGGCTCTGAAAAAGGAATCTTAAAGGACAGACCAGCCTGAGGTGCTGGCAGCAGGAGATCCCATCTCCCTCATCCTCACTGCTCTGGCTGTGTCCACAGTCAGGTTTGAGCAAAAAGACCTTCACCTGCAGCTGGGGACTAATGGGAAAGTTTCCAGTTTGGGTTTCTTTCCTTTACACCACTTCTGAAGGTTTTGCTTTCAGGCAGGTTATCATTTTCCTGCAGCCTTGGCAACACAGTAGTTTGTGTGATCATAATACGATTATTACTGTATGAGAATATGAAATCAGCCATGAATATGATGAGTAGTTATCAGTGTCCAACTGATTGTGTTATAACAATGCCACGGATAGGGAAAAACTTACTTGGCTTTTTCATAGTGGTTTATTTGGTATAATTTAAATTCACTTTTTTTGTAGCCTTAAAATAAACGTTCATTTTTATAGATAAAATTCTTTGTGTTCAGAAATGCATAAAATCATCCCTAATACATTTCTCATTTTTTATAAACCCCTAATGCTGCTAATTGGGTGATCAGATAAAATTCTTATTCACACTGAAACAACTATAAAAACAATTTATTTACAACTGCAATGATACTAAAATTAAACTCAAGTGTGAGAGCTGCTTCTTGCTGAAGGTCTCTGAATGTCCTTCGAGTTTATAATAAGTTCTCATGGGACACGTGAGTTCATGCCCTTAATCCATTCTGACTTTAAAAGTCCAGCTTCTTTTATGAAATGTCTCATTATACAAGCTCTTGCTTCAGCAAATGCACTCCCATCACTTTTCTCTGAAGTCTGTTTAATACAACATCTTCTGAATTATTTAATGGGCAAATATATGGATTAAATAAAGCAAACACATCTAGCAGAGCGTCTATATGCCTGACAAACTTTTGACCAAAACTTTCAGACTTTCAACAGCTGTCATGAAAATCTCCAAGCCTCAGACCTGGTCAGCACTGTGGTCTCTGTGACACAGCTCAGCCATTCCTAAAGTTGTGGCAACACGTCCTTAAGGGTCTCTTCCCGCTCTGAAACAGTGACAAATCCCAGAAAAGGAGCAAGTCAAGGATCCAATCCTGGAAAACCATCTTGAGGCTGACAATAGAATCAATCAGAGCAGCTTTCCCTTCCCCAGTGTCTGATGTGGACTGGCCAGGTAGACTCAGGGGTCATGTCCACCCAATTCCCTGCTCTATTGCTCCCCAGTCTCTGCTGTGTGATTTTCACCTTCGGCCACAGCCTTTTTCCTGTGGCTTACATTTTGTTCAGTGCTGTGAAATTCAATTCTAGATTACATTTCCATGTTTTGGAGTGATATATAGTCCACAGTGAATGTTTACCCATGTACGTGTAAGCCAGTCTCGAGTCTGCCTCTGATTAATTTGAGTTTAAATCTGCATTTCATTTCTCCTGACCTTTGAAATCTCCCTCATGGCTACTCATCAGGAAACCTTGATATGATAAATTAGAAATTCTTTTAGATCTCGGATCAGACTGGAATAATAATCACACTACTTCCCAAATACCAATTTCAGGATTTGTTAGTCTGTTTCCAGAAACTGTGGATCATTTAAGTCAAAAGAGTTGCAAATATTAAACTGGAAACATTTCTGTATGTGAATTTAAGAGCAGAAAAAAGTTGCCTTCCCATGGCTCTTTCAGACTTTAAAAGCCACACATTCTGACCACGGTTTTAGATTATTAGTGACCCTTTTCTGAACTGTTCTGACCCCATGGCTTCTTCACATGCCTTGATTAGTTTTATTCATAGCTGAAACTGAAACAAAAGCAGAAGTCAGATGCATCTGTTAAAGCAGAGAAATTGAACTGCTGTTTTATTATTCACAGCAATTTAGGTGCAAATAAAGAAGGTGTGGAAGTCTGAAAAAGATGGGCACAGAGCAGCCAGGAGGTTTGGGACCCTGTGGCAGCAGAACACTTAAGACTGAGGGCAGTGAACCCATACCCAGGAGGCACACGGGTGGTACATGACTTTTAATTGTCTTTTTTCCTTAGCAAAGGGATACACTCTTTAGGAAGAAGCCTTAGAGCCTGTAGTTGACCACCACCAGCCGTAAAGCTAAGTTGTTACATGGACAGAGATAGCGGGAATGAAAAACTTGCACAGTGTGGGAGCATCCGTGGACGGCAGGGAGAGGGAACTCTGCAGACCTGAGACACGTTAGGAACACGTGTTTTTATTGCAAGGGTCATGGGTAAAAGGGCCTCCAGTCACCAGCCTCGGCTGCAGGGAAGCCCCAAAGAGAGATGGAGAGAGAGAGAGAGCCAAAGGGTAAGAGGGGTAACAGGGTAAGAGCAAGAGGGTAAGAGATAAGAGAGGTAAGAGAGGTGGCAGGGGTAATAACAAGGGGTAAGAGCTGAGAGGGGGTGCAAAGAGAGAAGGGAGCAAGAGAGCAAGAGAGAGAGAGAGAGAGAGGTCCTTGTTACAATACATGATATCTCCTTTTGTGTTGAATATTCTAATTTACAGTGACCAACCAACCAGTACAAGACACAACTCCTATAGAATCTACATACAGCCTATAAGAACTACTACATTACCATAGTGTGTTACATTTTAAACTGTAAAAGCTACTCTTTAGACTATTCTCTTTTGCTACATTGACCTTTGAATCCCTTAGCCAGCAGAAGGGTATTGTTCAATCAAAAGAGATTCTCCTTCAGCTGGCTGACTATTGTTTTCAGGTTACATAGTAACTAAGGCTCAGTATCTTACAACTCAAAGCTAGCTTTCATTTCTATTTTGATTATAGGTTTCATATTTTCAGAATCTTTTGCTAAGCAATCATATTTATAAGATCTCCCTGATTCTTCTTTCCCAACATCATAACTTTAATGTCTTACTAATTCCATTCACTGGAATAATTTGGATTCCTATCTGTAAGTAGTCCATCAATGAAAGAGGCATCTCAGTGCCCCAGCAAAGGAAGCCAAAAAATTGTTTTTAGTCCCAAGGACCTCATCATCCAAACAACAGTGCTGTGTTTCAGAGCTCTGGCTTATGAGCTGTCTCGAAACTCCATTTGAGTGATGCACCCTGGCTGCATTATCCATGATCTTCTCCTTTTTTAGTAGGTTATTTTGAAACTTTCCACAGGGAAGCTTGGATGACAAAGTATCCTGGCTACAATTCTGGCCCAAATGAAGTCAAGGACTCTGCTGCTGTTGACTCATATGGCTGAAGATTGTGCCTCCGTGATTGGCAGAAAACAGGTCTGATTTCTCACATCTGTATTTATATTGGAATTTTGTTTCTTATTTGGTGTCAAAATAATGGAATTATACCTGTGTTAAACAAGATGTTGGCAGTCCTTCAAGTGAGTATACAGGAGACAGAAAATAATTTCCCCTCTAAATGCCAGTAAACAAATTTTCATAACCATACTTCACGAAGGAATTAAGTCTGGTTTCAGCAAGACTTCATGGACCTCTTCCTTAATGAACCATATGACACAATTAAATCTTATCACATAGCAGATGAGGCCAGTTCTAAAATTTAACTTGATAACACTAAGTACACGCAATTAGCTTCTTAGAAATTCAGCATTCTTGGTCTGATTTGCCAGTTAACTTTGCATCTTTACAAAGATATCTTGAATCCAACATCTCATAATAAAGCAAATAATAACAGTGACTTAATTTGGGAGCTATTAGAAAAGTAACTTCACTTGATATGCATCTGGGTTTGCAGCAAAGTACTTTCCCACTGCTTTTGCAGCAGAAGGTTGCTCCTTCTGACACTTACTGTAATATCTTACTTTAAGGTTTTAATAGTCAATTATTTTGCCTGGGCAATTCCAGCCCTACTAAATACAGTGAAAAGACAGACTTGGAAACCAGGTTTGCATCTTAGAGTTCAGTAGGAGTTTTGCAATAAATATCATGGGTTGGCAGTGTTCCTTAAGGTGCCAACTTAAAGGAAAGACAGTGTAAGAATACATTGTGTTTACATTGCAAAATTATCCAGATATAAAAATCATAATTTCAAGAATTTTTACAAATGTTTAATTCTTCTAGTCTATTTATATTTTATTTATATTTCTATTCTAGTCTGTTTAATTTCTATTCTATTCTATTCTATTCTATTCTATTCTATTCTATTCTATTCTATTCTATTCTATTCTATTCTATTCTATTCCATTCCATTCCATTCCATTCCATTCCATTCCCTTCCATTCCTTTCTATTCCTTTCTATTCCAAGCTTTTTAAAATCTTTTCAGTGATGTACTGGATTCCTGTACCTTGCTGATACCCAGGTCATGACAGATTTGTGACAAAGTGGCACTGGATTTTGGGAGTCTGACCTGTATTTCATGCCAAAGTCCTAGTCCTGGAGATTTCTGGTCAGCAATTACAAATGCCATAGAAATATCACAGAACTGCTGAGTGCATAAAAACTGTATATGTTGCATGATTCAAATTCAATCCATGGGGCTATGAAGTCTCTGAAATGGCCCCAGGTGATGTGAAAACTCAACCCTGACAAGGTGGCAGAGCTCGTGTGACCCAGTTTCAAAGGCTTGGTGCTGCCACAGGGTGGGAGGAGACTGGCAGACCCTCCTTTTGCCCAAGCCCAGAAGATTTCCCTTTGCATAGGAGGAGTTTCTCTCTTAAGGGAGAGCTCAGATGTATAATCCAGAAGGATGTTACATTAATAGGGGGAAATAGGATGTCATGGAACAGGCGCCATGTGCGCATGTGCCCGAGCGCAGGAGGGAGCGGGCTGGCTTCTTCTGCAGTTTTGAAGCATTTCTCTAATGGCAACAGACAGATAGCCCAAGCATATATTACTGCTCTGCTTTGTTGCTCATTGCCCAGACAACGTGGTGATAAGCATGGAAAACTGCCCAGGGAGAGAAATGCAGCAAAAACCTCAGTGTCCTTTGCTACATTCACATCTCTTCTGCAATATTATCCAAAGCAGACAGATGCCCAGACATCATCCTGTATCAGCCCACCCAGTGATCTCGAAGCAAAAAACATAGGAGTAATTGTAAGGTACAAGGATGTTTTGTTTTGTATGGAGCATATCTGCATTTGATAGTAACCATTTTAAAGTCTGGAAGAAATTTGCACTCACTAAGCTGATTTTACAAGCAAAGAGAAGTGCTTGTCAGCAAAGGTTAATGCAGCTGTCATTGCAGGAGAGCCCTGTGGGTAGAAAGAGTCTCATCTGGCTGTTTTTTAAAGGGCAAGAGTCATCGCTGTGAAGGAGGAATTTTTCCATTTCTAGGAATCTTTCACATTGTTGTAGTGAACTCCTGCATCAGTTGCCACTTCTCTACAGCTTCTCTATTTTTATGATTATCAATATTTGTGTTTATTATATATATTCTAAAATCTTATAGGATGTTCTTGTCCAAAATGAGTCTTTATTTGGTCAGATGGAAAGATAACTTCTGTGTGTTTTTATGACTTGCACTGGTACAATATTAGAGTACTGTGAATTATAAAAGACCTCCCCTTTTTATTGATGGAAACAGAAGAAAGAAGAGACTAAGCACTGAAATCAGGCTACATACTCTACCTCCTTCCCCAGGTATCCCAAGCACCTTTAATTCATGGTGGTCTCATCATAAGGGAATTGAATCCAAGTCTTCAGCATTCAGGCTATCTGCTTACTGCTGGGTGGGCTCAACTCTCCTTAAAGCATCAGAGGTGAAATCTGTACAGTTATGGGCTAAATACTCCTAATTTATGTACAGTAGATGCAACAGAGAGAGATTTGGCCACATCAGGCTGGCCTAAACATGGAGGGTCTCACACTGGAGGCATCCAGACCCTGTGGTCAGATTCCATTTACACCTCCAGGCTGTCACTGGCACAGCCAGGGGACACACACACTCCATGTAACAGCAAAAAGCCAAGAATGATCCTGGGACTCCCAAGTAGCAGATGGCTTTATTTCCCCCTGGTAACCAGGAGATGGAGTCATGCCACATGAAGCATCAGTGCAGGCAATGCTTTGCCTCTTGGAGAGGATCTTTAGTTGAGATACTCAGGAAATTTTCTCTTGGATCTTACAAATAAAAAAGCTGGCAATGCTGAATTCTTGGATGAAGAGGCATGGAGGGGAAGGCATTCCCTTGTGAGGACAGTGCTGTGAACAAGCCAGTTTCCCAAGCAAGCTAATAGAGGCTAAAAAAGATGCCTTTGAATGCAGCTCACATGGCAGCTATTTGTATGGTAACAGCTCTTAGATGTTTCTGAACTAGATTTGAAACAAAGACTCCGAGGTGAAAACCTGGATTTAGATCCACTAGAGACCAAACCACCATAATACACATGTCACATAAAGAATAGAGAAAAGTACTAATACTTGACCCAAATCCATCCCATTATCTCTGCCATATCAGATACAGGAAATATCCATATGCAGGCTATGCATTGGACACCACAATTTAACTGAGAATCTGTTGACAGAAGAGTTTGTACCCTGGCAGAACTTCATGCATGAAAGCTCAGAGCAGCTACAATGATTTGCATTATCCCAACACCTCAGCTGTCTCCTCCAGTGGAGTGCAGAGGCAATCCATCCTGGAGCACCTCAACACCTTCCTTGGGCTTTGAGTGACTCTGAAAGGCCACCTTCTCTGCTCCTCAATACACAGGAGGAGGAGGAGAGATTTAGGAGCAGTAAAGAGCTGAAAGACACTGAGAAGCTGCTTTCAGTCAAGGGATAAACAGTGGTTATTTCATGGAGCACTGCCTGGGTTGCATAAAACAGACTCAGCATTTAGAAAAGCACTGGATCCGCCTTAGCTGATGAACAGCCAAAGCACCAGGAGCAGTGATACTTTTTTCACTGCTGATGCTTGCTCAGAGGGAATTTCCTTCTGCTCCTGACCCAGATGTTGATACAGTGAACAGGGCTCTGCTTAATCTAGCTTGGGTTACTGCAGCATGCCCCAAGGGCATCCAGAAATAGCAATGCTGTGTGATCTCCAGTGACCTCCCAGTTATCTCTGTGTGAAAATCAGGCTGTTAATTTTGACATACATTAGCTGTAGTTAGTTCAAGACCTCCTTACCTGACCTCCCCTTTGCTTGACTGCTGGGGCTGTGGGACGTGATCAGACCATCATTTCCCAGACATGACCTGTTCAGGGCTTGTGGCAGGTCACTGACAGGGAAAACCCCTTTGTTCCTGAGCTTTGCTCTTTCCTGCCTGCAACAGCCAAAGCTGACAACTCCTGACATGCATCAGGTCCCCACTGAAAATGATGCAGTCAACCTGAGGCCAGGGAAGAGCCAAGAGTAGAAACTCCTTTAAACCCATGTATTCTTACAGCAACAGATACTATTGCTCATGAATTAAACATGAAATAAATATAGCTCTCAATTTGCAGTTATTTCTAGCAGATCTTAGAAAACTCTGCAAAAATAAAAATTCTGCACACCTTGAGTTTGTGCCTGTTGATGAGGTTGTGCCTTTTTGGCTTTCACAGCTATGTTTCTGCAAAGCTTTTAAAGTGCCACATCTGCTTTTGAGCATTTTGAACTATGTCAGGTTGACTCATAAATCATAACTGATATACAGACTATGAGACATTTTGCTTATGGCAAAATAACTCTAAGTGTCTGAAAATGCCATTCTTTCAAAACTTAGGATTTAATTTCACAATTTAGGTCAATCTGAGTTTAGAGCTGGAATTGCAAAAGTCTAGAGGCACATACAGACAGTGGAAATGCCAATGTTGAAGCACATCAGACACTGAGCCTGTGTGGACTCCAGTGGCAGGCAGGCACCTAACCCACTAGGATTTGTAAAAGGCCACCATGAACTTCCTCTAGAATTAGGTTGTGAGAGAATTTAGTAGTTTGCAGTACTGTTGCTCCATTACAGCCTTTTCTGCAGGGCAGAACAGCAACAGAAAGGGAAACAATCAGAACTTCCCTCAAATTTCCAGGTACTGCACCTAGAGCAGGTTTTAGTTGCAATGTTCCCAGACCACTGTAGCATTTGCTCTTACCAACAGAGGTGCTTGAAGATATCCCACAGTGGCAGATAACCCACAGCAGTTCTGGGGGCAGAGCCTCCTCAGCTTTGGGGAGGGAAATGATCACATGTGGTTTATCTCGACCTTGCCCAGAGAATGTGAAAGAAAAGGCACCAAATCAGTGATGGAGGAGCATAGTTGTTTTGGCCCTTAAATGCAATACTACTGTAAACAAACTGAAAATTTGCATATTCCCTTATCAAAGAAAGTTGTTCTTTGAGTATTTCATGAAGATACTGGATTTGAGACCAGTGGCAGTGTGGTTACCAGATGCCTGCTAGTACTGGGCAGATATGAAAGGGATGTAACTACCCAAGAGTTGCCAGACTGGTTCAGGATTCTCCAGATATCCTACAGTATGCATGGTCTGCACAGCCAGGATCCCTGTTCCTCCAGAAAAAAGCTCACTAGAATATCCACATGGACTTTTGCAAATTTTTTTTTTCTTTCCTATTTTGTCCTCTCTCAAAATTTGTTTGGCTTCTAGGTATGTTTTTTATGAAATACGTGTCTGAGGGCTTGGTTGAGCTGTCAGTGTTATACACCTCATTTCTCAGAAAGATTTCAGAAATACTAAATTTGTAATATCTCTGGGTTTAGACCAGCATCCATTCTTTGCTGCATGACCTGATTACTTTGGGGAAGAATCTTTCAAGTTTCAGCTGGCTTTTATTGGCTATGACTCATATTTTCAACTATTAGAAAATATCTGAACAACCTGTTTATTAGCCTTTTGTCCTTCAACAGGGGTGGTGTAATAGCAGCATTGGCTGCTGCTAGCTTTCTTCCAACAAAGTAACATTTTTGTGGTTCTTAATCAAAAAAACTTTATTCTCTCCAAACTAGAGATGGAACTGAATGATCCTGGGACAAAGGCCTGGATCCAAATGGGATTTTTCCTTTTGAGTATGGACTCAAGCTATGATTAATCACCTTTTCTTCCAGTGGAATATACTAGCTTCTGTAAGTGAGCTTTTTCGCCTCACAGAGGGAAATGGAAAACCAGGGTATTTTATTATGCCTTGGATCACTGATGAGGAAAGGCTCATTTGTACAATTCACTGAGCAAGTCTTTTGGTCTATTTCTTGTTACAGACAAATTATGTGGTTATATGTTAAGTTACAACACAAAGTATTCAAATGTTACATAAAATCAATACAACACTTTCTGAAAAGAAACATGCATTTTAATGTCTTTATTCCTCTTGTGACAAAAAAGGCAAAAAGATCCATGTACTGTAAAACAGAGAGAACCCATTCAAGGGTTGTTATTTATTGTTCTAATGCTGTTACTGCAGGGAAAATAGTAGTAATTTTTAAAAATCATTTCTGCATGATCTGCTCTTGTGTGAACTGATAGGAAAATATGTTCTTTCTTCACATGCAACACATAAGGAATGTTTACTGCCCATATGGTCTCTTGAGGGCTCTGACATTAGAATTTCTATGGTAGCAAGTTGAGAGCAAAAAAAGCAATTATCTCAGTGCTCTAAAACTGTGATGTTTTCATCCTGCTTGTGCATAAAATGAGCATAAAAAGGACAGGAAAAGCATTTAGCAATGTGTCACCTGTATGGGGATCCTGGGTATTATACACAATGGTTGAGCTCTGCTGATTTACATCCTCTGCAGGGTTGCCCCACTGCTCTGTACAAAAATCTGCCACGACACATGACACAGAGCCCAGAAATGTGCACCAAAGGCTACTGCTGAAGGTGCTTCACCACAGCACGATTAAAGGATGTGATGGACTTGCGTGGTTCCATTAGAAGGAGAAATTAGGTCTTTGATGCTGCAGCAGTTTGTTTCATTCCACATCTGAGTCATCCCAGCATGTCAGGACGCAGCAGGATTTCCGCTTATCGAATCCTCTGGCAGAATTCCCCATATAGCACACGAGGCTGCCTGCACTGGGCTGCCTCCCCAGGTCTCTTGCATTAAACGCTTCCTCAGTATCAAAATGTATTGGAAGGCCTGTCACAGCCAGTGTGACTTCAGCTCCTTGTGTTCCTTGGAAAATCGCCTTGAATAGAAGATGCTCGTTTGCTTTTGACTGTGCTATAAAACTATTCTTTCATCTTTCCTAAGGTTTAATATATTTTTTCAATTGTTTGTGTGGAATAATAAGAGCTGTGTGAATGAGCAGTCTCCATGCCAGTGGATCACAGACTGCTTAGCGTGGGTTCTGTTCTGTTCAGGTGTTACTCACATTGTGGGTTTGTGTGTACAGGCACACACATTGTCCTTTATTTTCATTCTCATAATAATAATCTGTCCTCCATATCTTCCCCAGTAAGAAAATGAAACACCAGAAAGATAAATGAGGAGCAGAAGATGAATGATGATTTCTCAATGATGAGCATTGAGAAAGCAAAGCCTAATATTCTTTGAGAAGAGCTATAATCCTGTATTTAATTCCTGACTGTTAAGCTTTTAGGGATGGTGTTCACAGCTGACTTGGGTATGAACAGGGTGTCCTTTGGCTATTAAAGGTCAGAGCATTAAGCTCCCCTTAAGGATGGACTTCCAGACATGGAATATTGGTCATTTGATCAAACACAATTCGTTTACATTTTTAATCAATGTGCCCACATTCATTCATTCATACCCACACTCCCATGAACACTAACAAATTCTAATGTATGCAGAAAGAGCGAAAAAAATCTGGATGTTGCACATTCAAGGAGCTCAGTTTGGGGTACGTAAGGAAGTCTCTTTGAGCTGCAGTTGCTTCAATGGTCACTAAAGATTTCAGGTTTCACACCTCAAAACAAACAACATTTTTAAAATGTAGGGTTTTGTGCCTAATTGTGTTGTTTGCAAGCAAATCCTGCATTTTCACACCTGGCTTCTTCAATTTCATCCATCACCAAAAATTCTAATTTTGTGAATTAATTAAAGTCAAGAACTTCAGTGGACTTCACTGGGAATAGGAGCAATCCAATACCTTAAGAAAAATACCAATTAAAAAGCCACCAAAAGATAAACTAAAAATAGGTCTTGTTTCCAATAGCTGATATACAGCACAAAATATTCAATTGATTGATTCAGGCCATTAGGCACAAGAATGAGCGTTCAAATTAACCAAATTAAAAAATGAGTCATTTTAATACAAAACCTTTTGAGTACCAAATTCTCAAACTACTTCATGATCTTGGAGAATACTGCTTAAATCAAACTTCATGCCCCTTCTGTGACTGCTACACAAATGCATGTTATTGCCCTCGGGCAGGAACAAGGGCAGCTTCAAATTTAACATGTCAGGTCAAGGGTAACAGTTCCCCTTCCGAGTTTAGTCTCTAGCAATGCCTCAGCAGAGAATTCATAAAAAAAGAAATGAAAAAAGTGATTAAAAATATCAATAAACTACACCTTGAGAGATTGCCATGGGGTGGATGAACATTGACTGTCCTCATTTTATGAATGGGAGAATCCAGGCAGAAACACAGTACCTTGGGAATAGTAAGTTAAATCTCCAGGCAGAGCTGGGAAGAAAAGCCAGAGCTGTGTGCTCTATCCACCACACCACAGATCCCTCAAATGCAGCCCATGAGCTCCTACCTGTGGCCTGGGAAGCCTCAAAACTCAGCTCACAACAAGCTGTAAAATAAGCCACCTTTAATTGAATGATCTCAATAAAGGAGCCCAGGCAGCTCCAGTCTCGGCTTCAGAAGTGTCTTGCCTGTGAATTGCTGTGCAGTCCCCAGCCTGAGGGGTAACCAAAAAATTGACCTGCCTGAAAGAGCAAAACATTGGTAGCTCTGGCATGGGGAGACGTATTGTTAAAGCACACAAAGGACTTCCAAAAGGTATTTTGTGCTGTTTCTCAGTGATGAGCAGACTGAGTCTCTAGTTCTTGTTCTACAACTCACTGCTAAATATGTACAGTATTTAATTTTCCTTTCATTTCTGAAACGTTTCATGGATGCCAAACTAATCAAGAACTCCAATAGCAAATCAAGAGGCTATAGGATAAATCTCATTACTCAGAAGATGCTTGGCTACTGCAATCCATTCTTTATATATTAAACATTGTTTCAGTGCTAATTAAGTGTCTAATAATCATTATAAAAGCTGAAACAACAGCCAGTGTTAACCACAGGAATAAAAGATTAGCTGGGATGAAGGAGATGTCTTTACATCAGGTTTTTTATGCAATATGGAGTTGCATAACTGCATACTCATTTTTTGCATGGCTCGCAAACTTTTCAGGGGCAGTAACTTGATCATGTGCTTTCCAAAGTACTTGTGAAGGTTGTCCATGAAAAAAGTGGGTTTAAGTGACCAAAAATGAAAGGGCAGAGAATTCTCAAGTGAGATCATTGGGTATTCCAGTTGCCTGCACATTTGGAGAGTTTTGAGTGACCTTAACAGCAGTTACATAAGCATATGGAGAGAAAATAAACTCATTTTAAATGTGCAACAGATATGGTTTCCTGACAGGATGTTCCATGCCACGCAGTGATTTTATAGTCCACGTGCATTGTACGGAAGTTCTTTGGTCTCAAAGTAGGAGTTAGAAATAGTATATCAGCATGAACTACATTCTTAGTCTTTTGAGGGGCAAGTCAGTGTGTTAATATTAAAATCGACAATACATTTTGGCTAGCTGTGTTTAACAGCAAAAAAGTGCCATCTGCATGGGACTAGATCTTACTGTCTGATAACACCAGATATGACATGGCTATACGATGTGTATGTGGAGTAACTGTTTTCCTGGGGTGTGCCATGAGGAACTTTAGGGTAAGGAAAGTGTCCTCAGAAGTCCTATTTGGGCAAGGGAGCACCATTCTGAGTGCTTCACAGAGCAAATGTCAGCTGGGCTGCCTGGGGCCACACGGTGTAAAGACTACAGCAGGTCTCTTCTTTCCAGCCTCAAAGCTAAACCTAATGGTCTCAGCCCGGGATGAGATTGACAAAGGACACAGAAGCACTTGCTGTACTGAAGTTGAGTTTTCTTGTTATCAAACATGATCATCAGCCGCATAAACTCCGAGTACTATTATTCTGTTGTGTTTGGGTCGCACAAGAGCCTCAGGGACAGAACAGAGTCCAGCAGACATCACTTGAGGGGTGGGTCTAAGGGATCAGTTTCAAGTACGATCCATTCCGGTGCCGCCTGTCCAGCCAAGTACCTGCCCGGGTGCGCTCTGGGCGGAATCAAAATAAAATCGCCCGTCCAAAGCCACCACGGAGATACGCGCGGTGAGCGGCGCTGCGACCCGGAGGGCTCGGCACGGCAGCCGGGCGCTGACAGACAGCCCCGGGCCGGCC
>VWZU01011315.1:294389-313489 GCA_013397095.1 Sterrhoptilus dennistouni
CTGCCGCCGCTACGCCGAGTTCGGCTGCTGCGACCCGAGCCGCGACCGCGCCCTGCTCCAGCGCTTCTACCGCCTCAGCGCCCGCCTCGACGAGCGCGCCTACGCCGCCTGCGCCGGGCACCTGCAGGAGCTGCTGTGCCAGGTGAGACCTCCGGGGCTCCCGGAGCTCCCGCTGCGCTGAGGGGATCCCGCCCCGCAGGGTTCAGCCGCGCAGGGGTCTTCCAATGCGCAGGGCACGTCTGCAGCTCCTGCCCGGAGCTCTGGTGTAGGCGTGGATGCTTCTGCCCCATCGCAGTGCTTTGACCCAGGTGCGTGTGCATCTACTCATGCAGGGCTGCATCGAGCCCTGGTAAGGATGCTTTGGCCCAGACATGGGTGGATTGGTCCTATGCACTGGTCCAGGCTCAGGGACTTTGGACAGTGCAGGGGACTGTGAGCCATGATGTCAATTCCCAGGCCCAGATTGGAGTACTCACCCACAGGCGTATCAGCCATGGCATTAGTGCCTGGGCACAGGCATGGGTACATCAGCCCACACATCAGGGATAGCACAGCAGCCTGGGCATGTGTTCCCAGGCACTGGAAGGAGTGACTGTCCATCATCAAGTATCCCAGTGGACTTTTTGTCCTTTGGCACTTGTCTAAAAGGGGAACAGGGATATTGCTCTTCAGTTTAGGATACCAGCAGTCTCTGAGATAGGTACTTGGGCGGTTACAGTTTGCAGACTCTCCTCACTCTCCCAGGGTGAGGACACCAGACCTGGTGAAGAAACCCACAGGGCACTTGCCTGCACAAATCTTGCTCCTTGTTATCACCAATTGATGGGGTCAGTGGGGTTTTTTTTTTATTGGATTACAGCATTTTTAGCATGTGCCAGGTGCTAATAGTCCTGGTAATGGGTGCAGAGTAATACCTAGGAACCTCTGTGGTGGCCATCCTGCACAGGGAGGAATTTCCACTCAGAGCTGATGTTCTGGGGCCAGATATGATAATGGGATGATCACAGTCTGCACAGAACAAAGTGTCTGACCCTATCATCAGTGGAGGCCTTGCATGTATGAAAATGCCCCTGAGACAGAGCAGTGGCAGCTCAGCACTGTGCAAGTGTAAACCTTAAATTAATTCAGACAGTGGAGTCTTGTCTGCTGTGCTCAGACGGGATCAAAACAGCATTTCAGAAATCCTGCTTTTAGCATTTTGCTGGTACCTCTTGGGTTCCCTAAAGCTTGAAGAGAAAGACAACACTTTTCCAAACCAGGTTCTAGAGAACTGACTTCTATTTCATCTCACATTGTACTGGAAGCAAAAAACATCTGAATATATTTCTGAAACAAGCAGTGTCTAAGAGTCCATTCACAGATAGGAAACCAGTTAGGAGTGTGTGCTAAGCACTCCTGCTTCTGGAAGTGATAACTAAGTCTCCTGTGTTTTTCAGAAAGCCAGCCATTGAAAATGTCTTCAGAAGCAGAGAAATATTTCACTGTGGGAGCAATGATTCGCTGAAATGTTCTGATGAGCTCAGTGCATCACTAGCCCAGATGTGGCTACAAACCACCGCCTCTGGCACATCATGGAAGTTCAGTCATTGCAAACACTCTAGAATATTCTGCTTCTATTCATTCATTGTATATACAATTTATATCCTGGACCTGAATTAATAAGTGTGTTTCTGTGACTTGGCATGCTTCTGTCTCTTTCTGCTTACAATTCATGATTTCTCTCAAATGTGATCAAATTATACTGAAAAGTGTCTCAATTTGTGCTTATGGATTCCTGCTTTTTCTTGAACTCATAGAATAATAGAATAGTTTGAATTAGAAAGGACCTAGTCCAACCTCCCCTGCAATAAGCAGGGACAGCTTCAGCTAGATCAGGTTGCTCAGCCTATCCTTGAATGTTTCCAGGGATGGAGCATCTTTCGCCTCGCTTGGCAACCTGTTACGATATTTTACCACCTTCATTATAAACAACTTCTTTCTTAAATCTAATCTATATTGACCATCCTTCAGTTTAAAGCCATTACCTCTGGTCTTTTCACTACACTGCCTTGTAAAATGCCCCTCTCCAGCTCTCTTGTGAAAGTGCCATAAGGTTACCTTGGAGCTTTCTCTTCTCCACCAAACTGCAGGAGCAGATGCTTCACTCTGCTTCTTGGGGAACAGCTTGCTAGAAGGCTTGAGTTTCCAGATGGAGGTGGTCAAGGAATGCCTGGGATAATATGGAAGCTAAATGCTTTTCTGAGGAGTCCTGTTGCTTCCTCCAGGCTGATAGCAGCAGTAAATAAGACATTGTTTGATGTGGGTGTTCCATCAGATTCAGACTATTGGAATTCCCCAGATAAGGAGCTGCCACTGAATTACTGGAACGGACCGGATGCATTTGGCTAGCCTGTCTTAATGTGACTTGTTTTGTCTTCTGATGTGTTATTTTCATAGTACAAACTTGTTCCAGCCCTACTGAAGTAACTGATCATCTGCCCATTAGTTTCCTCGGTCTTTGGACCACAGCAGAGTTTAAAATTAATAAACAGACAGCATCATTTGGAAATGACAATTTAGATCTAATATTGATCCTGGTCTCTGAGGTAGAGCTTTTTGGTATTTTGAGTTATGTGAACATGACAGGATGATGTGAAGGCTGAAGGACCACAACATTTGCTTCAGAAGCAAAGAAATTCAGCATAAGGCATGAGGCTCCATCTCTTCTAGAACAAAATTTGGAAAATATTCCACGTCTTGAAAATACCCTAGGACATGCTTAGGTATTTTCAGGCTAGTGATAGATCTCTGAATATCACTGCCAGTGCAGTGCTACTGTAATTAGCTATATGCCACCAGGAATGTTGTAAGGAGGGAAGAAGTTGCCCGCAACTTCTATACAGACACACCTGAGGCTGTGGTGAGCAGCCTGAAATGACAGAGACAGGGAATCCATATCTCTGGGATATTTTTAAATCTGATCCTACAGCCAGGGCGTTGCTTTATAATGCATAAGATCACTGCTTGCTTTGAAAGAGGCTTTCAGACAATGGGGTACACCTGAGTAGTCAAATGAGGGGCCTCCTCCCTCTGTATAGGAAACCTCCATAGGCAACAGCAGATTGAGCTCCCACCCAGCCCTCCCATCAAATTCCCTTTCTGTCTCATTTCAATTTGTTTTCTAAGGCCAATTTTTCAGTCATTACAAGTGAATTGACAAATGCTCTGTCTCTTTCTGTCCCTGGCACACCTCGTGTAACCAAGCTGAGTGTGTTACCCAATCTGCCTGTGTAATTTCAGTGCTTTGTGTCACAAGCAATCTTCTTTTTACCACATTAATTGCTGCTCATTTGAAAGCGTAATAACCTTCATTTTGCAATGAATGGCTTGATATTCCAGGAGAAAAGCTTATTGTACATTAATGATCTGTTATATGGCCTCTCAGTTTATTATGGTATGTAATGGAAAATAAAATAAAAATTAAATATTGTGTATGCTTATCAGCTAATTTAAACAGTTAGGAATCTCAGATGTTATATCTTTTCAGTTACTGAATAGTGTTGTAATCTGCATTAAGAAATATCTCCCTAGAGATCTAGAAACAGCTCTTTTTTTTTAAATTAAGCTGGTTTTGCTTAGTAATAGAAGAAGCAATCCCAGATAGGAATTAAAAAATACAGAATTTATTTAAGTAGTAGTTTCTTTTCTGACCATTGTTGCCTCAGGTATTTATCAAGATATACCTTTGAAAGTAATTGAGCCTCCACAGAGTCATGCTGCACTATTTGAAGAGCACTTCTGAGGTGCTTGTTGAGAAGATGCATTATAATTGGAAAATATTGTGTTTATTACAAGCAAAAACCCTTGCAAAACAGAACTGAGTCACTTTAGTCAGTTTGTAGCTTACAGGTAGTTTTACTGGATTGCAGCTTTTTCATAAGGAAAACGTGTCTGTAGGAGTTCTCATCATGGAGATTACAATGAGCTATGTGAACTTGATCCAGTCCTTAAGCAGATTTCCAAGGCTGCACCTTCCATAAACAAGGGTTGAGCTGCAGCTGCTGCCAGTGGGCCTTGCCGGGGTTATGGCCATTTTGTGCTCACTGTCTGAAATCCTGTAACCTCAGCATCCGTTGCAGAACTTAATGACTCATGTCATGACCATGATATGCCTTTCACCACTCCTGGCTGGGGATATAAACTGTCTGGGGATATAAACTATCTGTAGGCAAAATTCTGCCAGCAAAGGCAGTTGGACCCAAGCAAGGATTATGTCCTCTCCACCTCCTCTACTTTCACATCCCGCCCCTTCCAAGCTGTAAATCACATCCATGTTTGAGGTGCATGCCTGGATTATCAGATGATGAGGTATGAATGTCCCAGGCTTTGGCCCTGATGCTTTTCCCATTCTATCATCAATGTGGAGATGCCGTGCCTGAATCTTCTCAGATAACTCTTTGATTTCACTTCCGTTCTGCGATGGAGCTTATTATTTCATAGATAAAGTCAAGCATCCAAGGAAGAAAAGTCTCTTTTTCCCCAGTACAGTCTACTAGGGCGATGTAGCGACATAGACATCATTGCAGTTTTTTTTTTTTAAAGTTCTGTGGTTAGAATAAATGAGTAACAGCTTGAGGAAGTCAGCTTTCACCAGGAATATTGAAAATAATTTCTATGAGTGCTGAGACAAACCCCCTTTCTAAGATCTTTCCCTCTGTTAATATATCTTCAGAATAAACCACAACATATCTTGTAATTAAGATGAAATATCTCCAATTAGTATCACTGTTCAGCTGTTTCAAATCTGCTCCAAGAAATGACTTGAAGCTTTTTCTCCCTCCCTCTAGGAATGCTCTCCATATGCAGCTCACTTGTATGATGCTGAGGATCCCTCCACCCCGGTGCGGACCATCCCAGGACTATGCCAAGACTACTGCACGCAGGTGTGGCAGAACTGCCGCTCCATTTTTCACTCTCTCTCTGCAGACCCAGAGTTGATCGCACTGGAAAACAACGTGGTGAAGTTCTGCCGCTACCTGTCCCTGGAGGACACCGACTACTGCTTCCCACACCTGCTGGCCAACCAGAACCTGAACCAGAACCTGGGGCTGGTGACGGCCGACGCCGAGGGCTGTCTCCAGCTGTGCCTCGTGGAGGTGGCCAACGGGCTGCGCAATCCCGTGGCCATGGTGCACGCCAACGATGGCACACACAGGTTCTTCATAGCAGAGCAGGTTGGCCTGGTGTGGACCTACCTCCCCGATGGATCCCGACTGGAAAAGCCATTCCTGAACATCAGCGAAGCTGTGCTTACCTCACCTTGGGAAGGAGATGAGAGAGGTTTTCTGTGTATTGTCTTCCACCCTAAATTCAAGTTTAATGGTAAAGTCTACGTCTACTATTCAATTGAAGTTGGTTATGAAGAGAGAATCCGAATCAGTGAGTTCAGAATTTCTCCTACTGACATGAATGCCTTGGACCATGGTTCTGAAAGGTATTGTACACATGTTTCTCTGGCAAATGAATTTAAGAGCTTAGAAATTGTGCAGCAGGGCTGCACAAGATCTTAGATCTTTAAGAACTTGTACAATTTTAAAGACTATTAATGAATGAGACTTATTTAGCTTAATAAGTCCAGAATGTTAGCATGTTAGTCCAAGTCCATGTCTAGTGTACTGAGGTGCAGAATGTGTGTGTCCTCCACGGATGAACTGCAAATGTTCAGGGATAAAACATGTACAATTCTCAGTTCTGGCATGTCTGAGGATTTAACTAAACATGGATTAAACATCATTTATAGTTAGTATTTTGGGGTTATTGTTGGTTGGGGCTTGGAGGTTTATTTGTTTATTTTGTACTTTTATGATTACCCTTTGAAATAGACTTCTGCAAAGCATGAGTGAAATTCATTCCAAAGCCAAAGGTTTCCAAAATTAGTATAAACAAACTAAGTGATACCAGAACAAAGATGGATTTGGTCCCATATTTCTTTATCTGAACAACAACTCAACCCTTTGATATAACAAATTTAGTATCAAATTAAACAAAACACAAGTCACTGTATTATTACTGAGTACATTTTAATTGGAAAGGTCATTTATTTGAGTCTGGTCTTGCAGTTGTTCCACACTAATATGCACAGATGATGAGAGACTTGTTTGTGGAGTCAGGCTCATAGATTTATAACTTGTTGCAGAACTATGTTATAGAACCACTGTTTTAAGAGACCCTTGAAGATTACTAATGCTAAGATTTTTGCTTCTTTATTTGGATTTTATTAGAGGCTTTCCAAACACCCAGCTATGGATGATACTAGCTCAAAAATGCACATAGCCTAATGATAGAGGAGGGATACTAGTTTATAAAGCAATTACAGCAATCCAATGTAAACAGCATGGTAGATGACAGGTATGGGGAATTACAATGGGGTACTCAGGAAAGCGAACCAGAAACCTGCAGGTATCAACAGCCCATGAGCTGTCTTGTTTAAGAATCCTCAGGCTCTATGTTTGTAACAATTTCTGTGCTTACTTAGCTTATGGTTAGTACAGCAAAGGCTTAGGAAAACAAAATTGTGGTCCTATTGTGCTTATGTAGGCACAGGTCCCACTGACTTCATCCTGAGCTGCTGCCCAAGAGGGAGCTCAAGCTGACATGTGGTGTGCACTGCCTCGGCACAAATGTGTGTGTCTGTTTATCCTCAGACGTTTCTCAATCCATTTTGGTTTTTTCCATCTTCTTTGGGAGGCTGAGGAAGATTCACCTTTGTCTGTACAGGATCCTCCCTCACTCCTTCTGTCAGCTGGAACCTGTGCACTCTTGCACAGTTACCTTATCACAGAGGTGCTGACATTTAACAGGAGGTGACAATAAGTCCATAGTTGAGTTCCTTCCCACAACTCACAATAACTATCAACATTTCAGAAGGGAAAAAGAACCTGTCTAAAAATGAGGTGATGTAAGTGAATGTTGTAAGTTGCTTTCATAGCTATTAATATGCACTGCCAGCATGAAATCTAAACTTTTTTAGAAGCTGGAAATTATAAACTTCAGTTGTTATACCTAGGAACCTCCACAGTGTGTATTTATGGCTTTACCATTTTATAAAATTATAATTTATGTGTTTTCCCCTTTTCTGCTATGGAAGTGATTCCAGGCATAAAATAAACACATAAAGTGGAGAATTTGGGGTTAAAATTAAGGTAAATTTTGTTGGTACTGCTTTGAATAACCTTTGGTAAATTCAGTTTGTTGATGGGGCTGCTTTTAACTGCTCTTGAAACTCATAAGGTCCTGAATGTGTAATCATCATTTAAGAATTCTTCTCTCTTTAAAAATAGAACTATTCCTTAATGTTTGAAAAGTTTTATGTTCTCCTTGAAAGTGCCTGACAGGATTGTGCCAAAAGCTGGGCGGATGCACAGATGGACTGGAGTCCTTTCTCTTACAATTTCAATTGGTTATAAGCTCAGCCTTTTCTTTAATAAATAGTAAAGAAAAATAAAAAATAAGCTTAACCAGGAGGAAGAAAGAATCAGAGGAAAAGTTTAAGTAATTAAAAGTATATTTTGTTATGTGATTTTCCAGACTTTCCATATTACACAATTTGATGTTTCTGTAATCTGGAAAATATGTTGAAACTATTTAAGGTTAGAAAATCAGCTATGCCCAAGAAAAATTCAGTAACATGGATATGGAGGAATTTGTATCAAAACCAATCTGTAGCTGCTTCCATCTGTCAAGAACTACACTGTCATGATGTTGCTCTGCCCTTTGCATAGTGCCTGTGCAGTAAGTAATTGCTTTCTCCCTGTTTTCACTTAGGATAATCCTTGAAATAGAAGAACCTGCTTCCAACCATAATGGAGGAGAGCTGCTCTTTGGAGATGATGGGTATCTCTATATCTTCACTGGAGATGGAGGCATGGCTGGGGATCCTTTTGGCACCTTTGGAAATGCCCAGAACAAGTAAGAGTGGATCCATCCCTCCGGCAGCCCCAGGGCATGGGAAATCAGTGCCAGCCACCTGAAGGCTGTTTGGAGGCAAATGCAATTATCTTTAAATGGTTCTTTTTTCAGAGATATTCAAAGACTTGTCTTTTCTGAAACAGAAAGAATGAAACCCTAGACTTTCCAAACCACCCTGCTCTGATTTTTTTGCCAAGGTCTAGTGATAGAGGTTAACAGTGGCCAGTCTTATAAACCTGGTGTTAATACATCAATCTCTGAGGGTCCAGCCCTTGCAGATTGGTTTAAAAAAATCTTAGCGAGACTGCTCTTCAGAGGTGTTTTGCAAAGCAAAATGTTTAATAAAGAAAAATAACAACATAACAAATATTACAGAAAACAAAGGAAAAGCCATGCACAGGTGTCTGAGAAAACCTCTGACACCCTGCTAGAAACACTCCAAAAAGCCTCTTACTTCTTTTGTGCTCCTTCCTAAATACTGAATGCTTTAGGAGGGAAACCTGGCTTTTGGACAATGAAATTAACAGCAGACTTTGAGTTACACTCTCGGAGCCCAATCCACGCTCCTGTGCTGGCACTGAGCCAATTATAATGAGGAAAAACACAGAACTTTCTAGTTAAACTTCCTAAAATGCCTAAAGGTAAACCAAAACTCTTTCCCTATTCGGAAACATCTGCTGGGGGTGTGGGATGCATTGCTACAGTTTAGTCTTAATTTTTGTTTTTATCTTTTTTCATTTCTTCTCCCACTGCAGATCGGCCCTGCTGGGCAAAGTGCTGCGGATCGATGTGAACAACAACGACCGCGGGCCCCTGTACCGGATCCCCCCTGACAACCCCTTTGTCGGCGACCCCGCCGCCCGCCCCGAGGTCTTCGCCTACGGAGTGAGGAACATGTGGCGCTGCTCCTTCGACAGGGGCGACCCTCGCACCAAGGAAGGGAAGGGGAGGCTCTTCTGTGGAGATGTGGGGCAGAATAAATACGAAGAGGTCGACATCGTCGAGAAAGGGAAGAACTACGGCTGGAGGGCGAGGGAAGGGTTCAGCTGCTACGATAAAAAACTGTGCGCCAATTCTTCCTTGGGTAAATGGATGTGCTCTCGTTTTTAGTGCCTGCCTTCAAAGCCTGGCTGCTTGGTGGGAAACACAGCTCTTTGAGATGTAAACCTCTATTGTCTCTGTCTAGAAGGGAACTGGCTTAAATACAGGGCATAAAAACTGAAAGTACAAATGTTACCGTTCCTGAGTTAGGAGGAAAGCGAAACATGCTAGCTGTTGTTTTTCTAGGTGATTGGTGTTGTTAGTGAAGTTATTTAGTGATTCTGTGGTTTAGAGGGACAATTTCATCTTTGCCAGATAAAATAAGCTTTTGTGCAGGAGCAGGAAAAATCTGGAGGAATTGTATTTTTCTCCATAACTCACACGTAGTGTCTTAATTTTAAACAAAGAGAGAAAAACATTGACTGATCAACCCTTATGCACACTGCCTGCTTTGCAGGGAACTGAATGTACAGTGTATTTTCATTTCTTTTAGCTATGCCACAAAGGAAAATCCCATTTTATTTTCATTTCTTTAAACTGTTCTAAACTTGATTGAGGGTGTTTGCTGGCTGACTAAATTCCAGTGAACATGTGAATTCAGAACCTATTGAATTGCAAGGGCTGATGTGGACCGTGTCTTGTGCTGGAACCTCTTCTCAGACGTTCAGGGGGGCAGTGGAGTGGGCTGACACTGATTTGCATTAGCTGAGATTCTGATTCTTTTCTCTTCTATGTGCTGTTGTTTAATTTTCTTCCTAATATTAACTCAGTTTAAATTCCTTTCTTTTATTAGCTTCGCTATAAGTATGAGAGTGATTAAGTATATTTTTATAAAAATGTCAAGAGGAGGGAGCAGAATTTTGCACTCCCTTTGCTGAAGCAGTTGTTCAGAGAGCTCATTTATTGCTCTCCTGTGTGACAGTACCCGCTTGAGCATTCATGGCAGACACTTTCCTGAGGTCTCCAGGGATTCAGAGCAATTTTTGATGACTTTAGAGACCCTTTGTTAGAACAGTGAAATGTCACAGCCCCTTTAGAATGATAAGTACAGCTGAAGTGTAGAAAACACCTGCTTTAGAGGAAATTCCCCTGGTGCAAATTCCTTGCTGGCAGAGCTGCTGGGTTTGCTACTTGCAGCATCTGCTACATGGGCAGGGAGAAAGACTGTGAGGATGAGGAGGAAAGGGTACCATGAGATATCTGTGAGCCAGGAGTTTCAAAAAAAAGGGGGAAGAAGACCTCTAAGTCTCTAATGGAGACTCTCAAAATCAGGACATCTGTCTCCGTTTTACATTTGTCTTATGTTTTAACTTATATTTCACAATTAATATGACAGTACTACATCATTCATGCCTGTGCCATGCCATAAATATTTGATGGCCCTTTCAAGTTGCTTCTCCATCTCAGAGGAACAGAAGCTATTTGTGCTGACATCTGACATATCTTTTCATCAGTGCCTGCAGTCTGGAGTCACCCATCTCTTTTTTTCCTTTTACCACCTAAACAAAGGTGCATTGGGCAAACTTTTCCTGCATGGGTGCAGTGACTGTAGGAGTAACCTGTGAATTTGTAGCTAAACCAGACAAGCTCTGTGCCAGAAGTGGCATTAACAGAGATGGATTGTAGTGGGAGGAGAAGGGCTTAGGAGAGTGCTGAGGTTGTCTTGGTGAGGAGCAGGACAATCAAATGTGATTCTGAAAATGTGAAAATCAAACAAAATACAACTCCATTGGCAATTCATTTAAATAGAAGATGCACCAGGGAACCTGATTGTACTCTGCCAGTCTCAGAACAATCTAGGTAAAGGACTATTCTGCAGCATGTGCAAAACAAGTCACAGATCTTTTCTGCCCTACAGATGATGTGCTTCCAATTTACGCATACCCACACAAAATGGGGAAATCCGTTACAGGAGGCTACGTCTATCGAGGCTGTGAGTCTCCAAACCTGAATGGCCTGTACATATTTGGTGATTTTATGAGTGGGTAAGTAAACACTTAGGACACTCACTAAGTTGTAACCCCAGCCACAATCCCCTCCCAAAATAGCCTGATAGCTCTTCAACCCTCCCCTCTTGTTTTTTCATGTGCTTGTGTTGCCCTTGAAAGACAAGGGGTTGCAGGGTATATAATGCATTTGGGTTAATGTTAACAGTCTTCCCCTCTTCAGAGAAGCTGCAGCTCCTATTGCAGCTAGTGGTGATAGGAAGCATTAAATATCCTTTCAGGTGTCCATGCTAATATTCATAAATCATCTGGGTCAGGTTGTAGAAGCATTCTTTTGCCTTGCAGACGCCTGATGTCTTTGAAGGAGGATCGTGCTACTGGAGAGTGGCAGTACAGTGAAATCTGCATGGGGACAGGACAAACGTGCATGTTCCCTGGACTTATCAATAACTATTATCAATACATCATCTCCTTCGCTGAAGATGAAGCAGGTAATCTTCTAACTTTATGTCGCACTGAGTGGCGTGTTTCTGGTCTCTCTTCAGAATAAAACACCAGAAAAGGGATCAGAGAGGACTCCTGGCAGGCAGCAGGTAGTGGGAAGGCACAGCACAAGTCTTTAAAATGCCAGATTCCCAGCACCTCGCAAATATCAAACCAAAGTTGCAATGCTAATTTTGAGGTCTGTGTGCCATGCAGTGCCTGCAGTGGGAGTTGGAGAGTCAGCTGCCTTGGGACTGAGTCTGGTGTACTGGACTTGCTGCTGCCTGCACACCTTCCCTCTGGAGAACAGGGAGCAGAGTGGGGCAGGCAGAATAAAACAAAGCTTAGGAAAAAAACCCTCATTCTTCACAGTGCCATGCCATGGGGAATGCAGGCCCTGAGCCTGGGAGCCTGAGAAGCTGATACCCAAGGGAGAGCAAGTCTATCTTCATATCTAGTCAAGAAGGCTGCAAGCATTAATGGATACAGGAAAACAGATGTCATGAACAGCAATTATATATCTGCTCTGCCCTGGGTTGGGGAATTTGTACCTCTCAAGGTGAAGCAGAACAAAAGCCTATGTTATGTCTTGAGTGAGGCATCAGCAAAAGAGTCTTTAAGTCCATATTTTATTAATGCCAGTTGGGACTTTGCCTTCCGTAGGACTGAAGGATACAGTCTCAGTGGAGCTTTGCTGTGTTTTTGTTCATTACTGGAGACATTTTGCTTTCTAGAAGGGAGCTACTGTGATTTGAAGAGGAGGAAATAAAGAGGCCTGGGGTGAAAGCTGGTGATGTCTCCCGTTGTTTGGTACAAGGATATGCAGCTCCTGGTTGGGGGTGGGCAGAGGATGAGCCCCACAATGTGCACTTCATGTGCAACCCAGCAATGCAGGAGTTGTGTTCTGCCCTTCCAGGGAGGTCTTGGCTCATGATCACAAGCACCTGCTTCCAGAATGCCCCAGCTTTTAAACATCTGTTTTTTCCTGCAGATTATGTTGAATTTGGATGTTGCTCAAATCATATAAATGCAAATTTTATCATGTGAATGAAAATCCTCCAAGTTAAGTATTAGCTTGAAAGTTCAACTCTTTTTTTTAGAGTTCAATTCCATTTTCTTTAATGGTTAATATTCATGGAATTTAGAGCTATTTCACAGTGCTGTAGTGAGAAGGATATCTTACCCTAAAATCAAATAACTTTGTTCAAATCAGCTTTATGCCAAGTGCAATATGAAGCTGTTGATTGCAGCCCTTGCTACTGCACATGAGGATGATCTCCCTCATCCTGTGCTTGTCAAGAGAATCTGGACCAAGCAGGGGTGGAACGCTGCCACCTTTTTGCCCTACGCTATGCTTTGCTTAAGTGTGATAGAGCTGAGTGGAGATTTGGGCTGGAGTCTCTTTTCAGAGGTAGTTAATTGCCTTGTGTTTGCTTTAGAGTAATGGAAAGAAATCTGTTGATAACACTGTTGTGAGGTTGCTTTATCTGCTGTGAACAGTTTTCTCTTGCATCTTTTTTGTGTGCTGGGAATCTCATTTTTTACAAGTTTGCTGCATAGTTTATTTTAACAGGATCTTCACAGAAGCATTTAAATTTTGGGGTTGTTGTTCTGATGAATCTTAATCTATCTGGTGCGGTGGATGTGTATATGTGGTGGGAAGATCTCTATTTTTGGCTCATTGCACAGACATTATAAAGCCACCAGCCCCATCTCTGGCCAGCAGAATGTGTCAGAGACACCCCAGGCACTGTGTCTGTGGGTCAGATGTGTGTAGCCTGTGTGCTTCATGGCCTGAGCATCCATACTTCTGCCTGATAACTTCCAGGAAAGAGGGGCAGGATGTAAAGCACACACCACAAAACTTAGTTCCAGCTGTTTCCTGTCCCCATTTGGACCAAGGCTGCATCTGGCCTGTCATTAATGAAGCTCACCAGAAAAATGAAGAAATCAGCCAGGGGCAGCCAAGGGCAGCCAGTGGTTTCTGCCCTGGAATTATCCAGAGGGGCCCAGCCCAGGGCAGCACAGGAGAGCAGGTAGAAGGAAGGAGGCTCAGCCCCAGCTGCCACCAATTGCCCACACATTCCTTTGTTCACACTGACCTCTCTGTTCCTTCCCCTCTTCCCCCTTGCTTACCCAGAGAACACCCCAAAAAATCTGCCTTATTCACTAAGCAAATCTATATAGCCTCTTTTACTATTTCCTCTCTCTTTTTAAAAATATTGTAAATGTATTTTTTCTCTCTGATCCTTTTTGTTGCACTGCTCAGACACTTGAGCTCTTGAAAGAGTGCCAGAAGGACCGTTTATCCCACTCTCCCCTGCACAACAGGAGAAGAAGGATAGAAATGCAGTTAAGAGAAAATAAGTCAAATAAATAGTGATGGACATTGTTTGTTTGAAGGTCTAGCTTTGCTCATGTGACCTGGCAGAGCTGTGATGAATCAATGCCTTTTGTGTGAGATATATCTCACTCTGTGAGTGTGCTAGAGAAAGCAAAAGCAAATCTTGTTATCCTATAATTCACCCCAAAGGAGTGCTTAATCCAAATGAGCAGGAGACAGTGAACTTGCTTAATTTCCTTTCATTTCATTTCAACAAAAGTAATTCAGGGTTTGACTGTTTTACAATAGAGAAGTCAAAGGACACAGATCATAATGAGATGACCAGGTACGTCTGGGTAGGTGAACCTGCAGAGGAAATTTGTCCAAATAGTAATTTATGACAATTTGTAAAAGCTGCCACTCACTAAGAGTATTTTATGCCAATGGACTGCAGATGAGCTTTCAGACCCATGATGCAGAGTTAATGCCTTTGTGCTGTACAGGACAGAAACTCCATGGAGAGTTTTCATGTGTATGTCTGTTTTGTTTTGTTTTGTTTTTTTACCAGGGGAATTGTATTTTCTCTCTACCGGTGTACCAAGTGCCACAGCTCCCAATGGAGTGGTGTACAAAGTGGTGGACACCTCCAGGTATGAGATGTTCTTCTTGGCCTAGTGATGGTGCAGTGAGTCCTGGTGTGGATGGTGTGGATGTGATGGTGTGGGTGAGATGTGTGATGGTGTGGATGTGAAGAGTGATGTTGGCTGACTAATTAACTCTTCTCCCATGCTGGGCCCTTCTGGAGAGGTCAATCAAGGAATATCTGGAGCCTCCCATTGTGGGTCTGCTTTGCCTCTGCAGTCATTGGGGTCTACACTGCCTGGTGTCAAATTTTTATGGGGCCTGTTGGTGTTAGGTGTGTTTGGAGATTTCCTAAATCCTAAAGGAGTGTTTTATGAGTGGCTTGTCTTTCTTGGGCAAAGTTTCTCTAGATTCCTGCCCAAAAGGAGGAAGTTTTTCTCAAGGTGTTTATTCTGAGTTCCTCTCCATCCCTTTTTTCATCTCCCACAAGAGCCCTGTGGCCCCAGGCCACTTCAGCCAGAGCTGAAACAGTGTGACCTGCAGTGCTTTCTTGGGCAAACCAGACATGAATATCAAAAAGTATATTCTTCTTAGCGTTTCAAAGAGCAATATGGTTTGGACAATAAAACAGGACCATCATTACACCTCCTGGATTCCGCATGCCTCTATCTCAGACTGGGCAAGGCAGGGAATAGCCATGTTTTGTGGGAAGACTTACAGCTGTTTGTTCCATCTTCCTGTTTTTAAAGTGTTACTATTATTGGCTAAACACCAAGCTGCTTTCAGCCAAAAACAGAGAGTGAGATTTTTGTAGCTTTTTTTTTTTTTTTTTACAGATTATATTTACAGCTTTAGCTATCTGAGGATTTTCAACCAAGCCACTTGTCTAGTTTTGTGTTGAAGCCAGTCCCCAAAGTTAGAACCCCCAGATCTGTCATGTGTTTCCCCCAACTCTCCTCTGCCAGGAGCATTTTCCATTATCTAATGCAACGGAAGAGTTCCTGTAAACTATGTATTAAGAAGCTGGTGTTGCGCAACTTTTGCAAAAATAAGGAAAGCAGAAGTCAGACACAAGCTGTAAGTTTAAGTTTAAAAAGAAGTTTCATTCATGTTCAGAGTACCAGAAAAAGTAATTGGAAAATTCATAAAAGCAGGGAATATCCTTGTGTAGACAGTTGAGAGAGCAGCTCTCTGCCTTCCACAGAAATGCAAATGCAAACAATCCTAATTGCACAGGAGTTATCCCTCCAAATGCAAACATTGTGCATTTTTTAATCAATTTGAAAACCTCTGAAGAAGTCTGAGGGTTACCAAGATGGCTGTCATAGGAAAGAGTGGTGATGAACTGGATGTGACTTCCCAGAAGTGAGATACATCTCTATGGTTGTGTCAAAATTGTGTCAAAATAAAGCACCATAATAAGACAAAGATTCTGGAGGAGACACTTAGAGTTCTTTTCTGAAACTAATGCATTTTTGGCAAGACATTTGTTTGGGCTTTCTGTATGAATAATAGTGTGTTATTTTGCTTCTGTGAAAACAGTCTGAAACCTTGCATACACATGACCTTTGTGCCAGATGTTCAACATATACTGTCTAGTTTCATGATTTTTATTTTTAGTTTGATTCATCTCTTTCTGTAGTGTATAAACCTGCCAATGTTTTGTTTCCTTAATGGCTTCAATAGTGGCAACTGAAAACAGAGACTGAAGACTCCACTGCCTTGTGAATATTTGGACTTTCATCAATGGTGATCTGTGATTCTTTAGTTATGTTTTCTATTGTAAGAGATTCATTGCATCATTTAAACAGACTTTTTTTTTCAATAAGAATTACGTTCTTAGAAAAACAATGGGAGGCAAAGTGTTGTGATGCCAGAGGAAAGGAACTAATTGTGCAGTGCATGTGTTCCTTTTTTTTCAAGGACAGCACCACCAGGAAAATGCCAAGTTGAGCCATCGCCAGTGAAAGTCAAAAGCAAGCGCATCCCATTTGTGCCAAAGGAGAGTGAGTGTAACTCTTGCTGTTTATTATTGGTTCATGTTAGCTGGCAGTAGATACAAACTCCAGACTTGCACTATCTCTCCACATGTGTGGAGACTAACCAGAACTTCCCTCTTCAGGGTATCCTCAAAATTAAATCTTCCCAGATGTTTTGGATCTGGAAAGTTTGTTCAAATCAGTCATACAGTATTTCCCCTTTCCGGGCCATGTAAAATTTGCTTTGTAGTTTCTGACCCTGTTCATTTTCCCTTTTTCATGCTACATTGTACACATTTAATTACCACCAACTTGTTTTCCCTGTAGCTCTTCCTGTCCAGAGACCCTGTGCTCAATGGTGCTTTTTAGTGACAAGTGATTTTTTGCAGTAGCTTAAGGTAGTGGGGAGGATGTGATGGGTGAAGGGTTGGGAAGTAGCTCATTGAGCAAGATGAGAGCTGAGTCATTGTTAGTTGAAAGTCAGAAAATATGGGATGAGAAAATGCTCCCAAAAGAATCAGTGATCACGTAGTGAGGTGAACATTTGGCTTACCCAAACCCTCCAGGGCCTTTTGATTGCTTCATGCTGCATGAAGTATTGTACTGCTGAAGTTGGAGTAGTCAGTGGTGGAGCTGAATCTTCAGCAAGCCAAGTAGTATTTCTGTGAGGTGCAAAAACCTAAACACAATATTAGGATCTCAAAAGCAGACTAGGCAGTATCCTAGTTCTTTCCCCCTGTGCATTTAATTTACACATGTAAGTACCTAGGCAGCACCCTAACAGCTTCCCTTCCAACTCAGCGTAGTCCATGAACTTTGTCAGAAAGCTAATGGTACTGCAGGAACTCAAAAGTCAGGATACTTTTATTTAATTTTTAATTACATTAATCACATTACATTGCATTTGAGTCACTAATAGTTCCTACAGCTTTGGCTTCAGGGCATAATGAGGGCACTCAGAACCTTGCAACACTGAGTCTTTGAAGTGGAACAAATTCTAAGGCTAATTATTGACTGCTGACATGCCTGAGTATCTCAGTATCTTCAGAGATGTTCTCCTTTTCTAGCTGTGCAGGCAGCTTCCAAATATTAGGAACTTGGCTTGTGATCAGTCATTTTTGTCTGTTTCTGCTTATGCATTATTCTCTATGCAAGTCAAACATTCAGATTTTTAAACTATACATATAACTAATCTTTTGGGCTTGTTTACAAGGTAGTTTTTGTCATAAATTAAAACTTGGAAATGGTGGGAGAGATTCTACCAAGTGTCTCAAGAACTACACTCCCTTTTTGGTGAAAAATAAGCACAACCATTTTGGTTCAGAACCATGCAAACAAGGATATGTAGCTGTAAATATTTATTGTTTTGGTTAGTATTTAGTCTGAATGTAACAGAATCGCCAGGGCATGTGCCTTGTTTTAGCTATGAGTGCATTTTTTGAAGTGTATTTAATAAATACTTTAATAAAGAGTATTATATAATGACAACTTGATCCAATGAGGTGAAAAGCACTCCCAGGTGACCATTAGCTTTCATACAGTCTTACACAGTATTCAGTCAGTCCCAGGGTTTTCTAGTGCTTTGCCAGACCAGTAAATGAGCTGTGCACAGGTAAAGCCTTCAAATATGTTTCTTGCCTTGAGAACCACAGCTTTCAAAGGAAGGAAATATTTTCATGTCATGAGCACAGTTCCTTTTCAAAGAGCATTATTTGGAAAAACATGGACCAGTGCAAGGGTTTGTCTTTTGGGGACAATAGATACTAAGTACAAATAAGACAGTGATATTTTTCCTCCTCTCTACTACAAAGCAAATGATGAATGAGAATGCATAAATCTGGGATATAATTCAAAGTCACGATGTCTTTGCAAATGTCTGTGACACTGTCCCAGCTCTGTTGAATGTTATTCTGTGAAATTCTGAATTGCTTCCTTCTGGCAAACTAAAATTTATTTTTAAGCTAAAAATAAAGCACATGTGAATAAGCAAGTCCAGTAACACCTGGAAACTGTGATGGCAAAGAATTTTCATCTCTTCAGAGTTCAAGGCTCTTCTTTTTTTTCTTCTTTTTTTTTCATAGAGAGGAACAAACCCAACCCCAAATCCTGTTTTATGTGTTGTCCTGGCAACTCTGTTCCTCTTGCACATTCCAGTTGCCAGAGAGAATTGATTCTGAATGTTCCAAATTTCAGCTCCTCTGAATAAAGCATCTGGCCACGCTCTCCTCTGGTAGTGATCCAATCCTTAGTAATGAAGAGAAAAGCAGAAATAGTGCCTGTCTGCAAAATGCTTTCGGCAGCTCTTCACCAGGATATGGTGAAGAGCTCCTCTCCTCACTGTGGAATTCCAGCACCTACCCTTTAAGGGCCAGGCTGACACTTGCCAATAAAACACTTGGAGCTTCCTTTTTGGGCGAGGCTCCGTGTTGGCGTTCAGCCCTGAACTCCTCTCTGCTAACTAACAGCAGCCGACATTTCTCACTGAGGAAATACCGGCCCGCTAAGGGTGTTGTTGCTTCTCAACAGGATCAGTAGGCAAATTCCAAGAAATCAGTTATATAAGTAAAAAATCAGAACTCGTTTCCTATAATTGCCTTCGAGCATTGCCCGGAGAGCGACAGACTGATGGTTTTGGTTTTTCCCCCAACAGAGTTTATCATGAGAACACCAACACCGCACCCCCGGCTGAGGACCACCACCGAGGCCCCGAGGGGAGGCGTCCCGGGCCCGCAGACCCCCCGCACGCCGGCAGGGGACAGAACCGGGCCGGGCAGCCCAGCCCGGGGGCCGGGGACGGGC
>VWZU01011315.1:321900-340269 GCA_013397095.1 Sterrhoptilus dennistouni
CGCGGCCGGCCTGGCGTGGCCGGGCCTGCCCGTCCTGACCTACATCTCCCGGGTGGCCACAGCGGCACCAAGGAGCACTTTAGAGTCGCCCACCCGGGCTGTGCCTTTGCTCATGAGCCTGAGGAGGGACATGACAGCGGCGTCAGCCACCGCAGGAGGGGCCTGCACCGCCAGCCGCCCCACACTGCGCCAGGGGGCACATTGACAATAACTCCGCCGGGCACCCTCCGTGCTCTCCTTCGTAAGCCAGGTGTTCAGTCTCTGCCAAAAATAAATAAAAATGTCATAAGCGATAAGGGGCAGTGAGAAGGCTGCCAGCGAGGCGGTGGCAGCACTGTCACAAGCAGTCATGGTTCCTACACACACAGCAGTGTGTGAGCTCCCCACTTAACCTCCCCTGTGGGTGCCCATGCCCTCCGTAACATGGCACAGGGAGAGACACCAGCACTCATACACAGCCTTACAGGGACACCCCTCTCTCCTGCCACGTCCAGGCTTCAGCCTACTTGTGTAATCAGGGTCAGATACCAAGACTAGAGAGAGGATGTTCTTGTCATACCTAGACCTGCATGTCCTTAGGTTCATTTTGAGGTGTGAATTAACACCGTAGAGTGATGGCACACCAGAGGAGCCAGGAGTGGGACCTCGTTTCCTGTAATGCAGATAGAGCAGTTTCCAGAGCTGACAAAGGAGTTGTGTTGTATTTGGGGCTTTCACATCTTTTTGGAATACAGTTACAAAGGAGGAGTCAAACAAGTGGAGGATTAAAAGTTTTCTGTAGATGTTGAGTAACTTTGTTGAGTTCTTGTTATTTTAAGCGCTTCCCAGTTCCAACAGTAATAAAATAAGAGCCTGTTTTTCCCCATAGCTTATTTATACTGAAAAGGATGATAGCATGGCTGTCTCTCAGATGGAAAACAGACCTTGAGTGCAGCTTGCTTCATTTAGAGAGGAGCTTGGCCAGATCTTCCCTCAGATTTATGCAAAAGCTTGGCCAGATCTTCCCTCAGATTTATGCAAAGCCAGTGGGAATTCACCACTCGCAGTTGAAGGAAGGAATTTATCTCTACATTTTTAATGCAGCTATTGTATTTGAAGAGTTAACATTTTTTATTAATTTCTTCAATTTCCATATTAGCCAGTAACTAACCTCCTCAGTATTTGAAATGACGCAGTTTTGGACAGAAGAAATGGTTCCTAATTTCCCTTAATAGGAATCCATTGACAGAAATGAAGTTACACTTACCAGGGATGACCACGTATTAAAGAGTGTTTAATGCAAATGCCTCTTTTGTGTAGAGCAATGTAATAGCTGCAGTCAAGATTCAGTCAGCCAGGCAAAGAGCAAAGCAATTCATGAGGGTTCCCATCCAGGCCCAAACATCTCCTATAGTACAGCATAAGCAAAAGACCTCGTCCTTCATCTCTGGGCTGGTCTTCTGGCTGCATGCAAGCACCAGCCTGTCTTTGGTCCCCAGTTTACCAGCCCTTGGTGAGGGCTGAGAACTGGCAGAGCTCAGAGTTATTTTCATCTTCTCTTACGAGGAAAACGTGAGCAACACTCATTGAGCAACAAGGATTGCAATCTGTACAAAACCCTGTGTTGGCATCCTCATGACACTCTTAACTTTCATATTCTGCAGCTTTTTATTTGGGCACCTGCCAATCATATGGAGAATGGTGAGGAATGGGGAGTTTACACCAGATCTCTTCCTGCAGTGGTAAGTTGAGGCACATCAATGACATTGAACAGGGTAGTCCTGTAGTGTATATGGAGAAATCAAGGCCCAAAAACCCTTACAGAAGTACATAATTAGGATCATTGAGAAGATTAACAGAGGAGCTAGAGAGAGAGCATTGATCTTTCAGATCAGATATTAGAAAAAACTTTTTCATTGAAAGAATGGTTAGCCATTGGAATAAGGATGGTGGTAGAGTAACTTTGTGGAAATGTTCAAGAGATGTTTGGGGATATGGTTTAGGGGTGATTATGGTGGTGATGGGTTGATGGTTGGATCAGATGATCTTGAAGGTCTCTTCCAACCTTGATTATTCTCTCCTGTGATTCTCTTAATTACCTCATTGGCTGGGGACTGCAGTAGTTCCCACTCTGGTCCTTCAAGGTTATTAGGTCTGAGCTGTTACATGTTGGTAGCTTGTACCATAATTCTCTTTTTAAAAAATGTATCTTCTTACAGGGCAGAGAAATACGGATCTGTTGTACGAGTGAATGCCTTTCACAGAGTCTCAGTACTGATTGTGAGTCCTGAAGGAGTGAAGGTACTAAAAATAAAGTCAAATCAATAGTGGGCATCAGCCCATCCCTCCATAATGGGAGAGCTGATGCCTGATGAACAGAGCATCACAGAGCATCTGTACTTGGTTCTGGCTGGGTTAGGAGGACGAGGTGCTTTGCTTTCCGGGCTGTCCTGATTTATCTTTTCCTTGATCAGTTCATTTATTTTGTTACTTTTATTTAAACAGCACATACAGCAAATGTTTTCTATTTGTGAAAAGCAGGCTTTCTGCAAGAGCTTAATATCTAAAAAGAATGGGGCACAACAGACCAGATTTCTCTCTCTAAGTCTTTGCAATTACAACAGAATGAGATTTCAGGACATTGGGCAAAAATGTGCTTAGAGGCATGCAAAGCAAGCAAGGGACTGGGGAATCAGGGGAAACCAGATAATTATCTGCTCTTCAGACTATTGCTGCAGAAAGAGAGAGTAAATGTGTGTGAGTGAAATTTTGTGTTTTGTCTGGGAAACAGATTGCACTCAGTATTTACTGACCTGAGGTTTAATTTTAGGAATTCTTGATGTCACCACAGCACCCAAAGGATCCAAAGGTGTATGGTACTCTCTTCAGTCTGTTTGGTGAGAGGTAGGCAAAACCTATCTGAGGCCACTGTGATCTGAAAATAAGTACAAGATTAATAATATCATGGCATAACATTTTGACTCAGACCATTTACCTTTGTATGGGGATTATTTTCTAATTCCAGACACATGTAAGCAGCATGTACCTATTAAACTATATGTCAAGTCAAATGTCTTCCCAGTCAGGGAGGAGGAAATGTTGGATTTTCTTTTACCTTGATCACATATTTTTTTTCTCCTGGGGATGTTCAGTTAGTTTCAGAGCAGTCTGCTCAAGACCATCATCAAACTTCTCAGATTTTAGAGCACTCCATAAGGCATGGCAATTTGCAACTTCTAAATTCAATTCCAAAAACAGAGAATTTTTCTTTGTAAGTCTGAAGCTTAAAAAAATACAAAAAATCCAGGTATTATACTAATTATTTGCATAACAGCTGTAATGAACCAGCATCTTATGGGACTCAGCATTCCACACCTACCTGACAAAAATATCTGTGGTTCGGTTGTTGTCCACAGTGATGCAATCAATGGTTGCATATTCAAAGGTGCTCCCCACACATGGGAAAAATACAAGAAAGTTGATGTGAAAAACTTGTATCTGTGACTACATGGGGTTCAGCAAGCTCCCTTGCATAAGACTGTTCCTTCCCTTGTTTTCCTGTGTGCTAGGTTTCTGGGGAATGGCTTGGTAACTGTTTGCAACCATGAGCATTGGCACAAGCAGCGGAGGATAATGGATCCGGCTTTCAGCCGAAGGTGAGGCAAATATTTCTGGGATGATCTAGCTGTTATTTTTTGCTGTATTGTCATTGTCATGCTTCTCCCTGCCATTATTTGATATTTGGATGAAAAAGACCCCAACATTCAGTGCCAAAATCATATTCAACTTGGAATCCAGCACTCTATTCCCATGCTAAGTATAATTTGACCAGACTTCCCATGGAGCAGTGACACATCCCTGTGAACTCAGTAATGGCAGAAAGGTTCGAAGGTTGTGTATCCTGGAGCATGGTTATGGCTGCCTTATCCCATTGGAAAAGATAAGGCAGAGGGTTGGTCTGGTTTCCTTGTGCCCCTTGATGAGTTGTATGTAGAGTCCAAAGATAAAGTCCATATGATTTGATGGGCACAGGTCACCACCCTTTGCCATGACAGATGTTAATTACATGGCAGGGCAGAGCAGGGCTGCTGTAAGAAGAATGTAGCTCATTCTATATGTTTACTTTTTAATGTATTAAGGCAAATTAATTATAAATTTAAAAAAAACTTTACAATTTCCTATGGAAAATAACAAAGATTATTTTGTCTGAACAAAGATGTCCTCTCCAGAGCCCCCATTACTCATCTTTATTGATTGTTCAGCTACCTGATTGGTCTGATGGAAACTTTTAATGAAAAAGCAGAGGAGCTGATGGAGAAGCTAGAGGAAAAAGCAGATGGAAAAACAGAGTTTAGCATGCTGTCGATGATGAACCGGGTGACTATGGATATCATTGGAAAGGTACCAGCTGTCCCTTTCTTCTTTCCTCCGCAACTGGCAGGAAGAGATGGAAGTAATGCCTACCAGCAGCAGGATGGGATCAGGAGCTGGAGGCAGGGAGAAAGACCTTTACCTAGCAGTCCCAGAAGACCTGCAGGACTAATTGTGCCACTTCCATTCAGACCGAACCATGGGAAAGGGCAGTTAGGGAAGGGTCTCCATAAGTTTAGATGTGGCCTGAAGGATGGGGACCCTTTGCAAGAGTCCTTTCAGCCTCCTACCTCCCTCCCCTCCATGCCAAAAGGGACACAACCAGGGCTCTTTCATGGTTGCAGATTGTATTATTGCCATTGCATCTCAGCAGGAAGTCTGCCTTACACTGGCTTTTCCCTTTCTGTGCAAACCAGTTTGGGAGGAATGGAGAGTAGAAGTAAATTATTAATCTGCCCAATTACGGAGAAAACATAATGTTGATATTGCCCTCTCCTCACAGTCTCCTGCAAGGTAGGATCTAGCCTGAGATATTTTTAGGGGAAAAGGTGGTGCTGTGAAGCTATCCTGCTCTTTCACCCCCACCCAGCAAGTTGCCTTTTTCTCTCCTGCTTCTCAGGTGGCCTTTGGCTTGGAATTAAATGCCTTGAGTGATGACCAGACACCTTTACCCAATGCTGTGGCTAAGATTATGGAGGGACTGAACAAGGCACGCAACCCCTTCATAAGGGTCTGTACTCTCCTCTCTTCAGTCCTCCTCACATTCAGCTGCTTCTGCTTGAGTTCATGGAGCTATGTAATACATGTTGGGGAAACAGTCATCTGTACATCTTTCCCTCTAATGTGCATCAAGATAAAATTCATTAGTGCTTTAAAAAATCATTAAATTAACATTAATATTTAATCTTTTTTTTCTTTTGTTCTCCCCAGCATGTGTCTCCTTCTGATATGGTTTTATGCTCTCATACCCATTAAAAATTGAGATTTTTGCCATTTGTCCAAGAAGGATGGCAGGCTTCACTCAGGATGGAAGAAATTTGAGTGTTCTTGCTGTGAAAAAATTAAACTTTCAACCTAAATTCATCTACTAGGAAATGATGGATGTAGTATGAAATATTTAAATAAGGAATTATTTCAGTGTCTCATGAAAGCTGTAGTTCAGGCTTTTAGAGCTCCTGTTTTCCTTTTTGAGACCAGGGGTGACATTCTGCATTGCATGCTGCAGTTTCTTTCCATGGAGAAATGATGAATTTTGCTCACAGTGCCCAAAACATCAGCTCTGATGAGACATGACTTCAGCATTCACAGATTGAAATATTTCTTATTTCAGCCCAAACTCTTCATCCTGCGGGCATTCAGTTTGTTGCATGGAGAGCAAATGTTTTTGTGACAAGTGTCATTTAGTGGAAAACAAATTGCTGACTTGTAAAATAACATTGACATTATTTCTTACCAGCAAAAGGAATAAAATGACAAAAGAAATTCTGTATTCAGTTCATGCCAGGGAATCAGAAGCTGGTAAAGGAGGCCAGGGAGAGTGTGAGGCTGTTGAGACGTGTGGGGAAGGAGTGCATTGACCGGAGGAGAGAAGCCATTCAGAATGGGAAAGAAGCCACAATGGATATTCTTACACAGATACTGAAAAAAGATGGTAAGAGACACCTTGCTGTTCGAGTGAATTTCTCTGTGGTATGTTTTGCTGTGAAGTTCAGGGAGGATTGTTTTGGGGATCTGAACTTGGATATTCCTTTAAAGTTGTTTTCACACTGAGGATAGTTAGAGTTGCTTCGAAAATTCCCTGTTTCTTTGTGTTGGGTCAAATATTGATCACAAGTCACCACTGAAATGCTCACTCAGCATCCTCTCTCAATGCCACCTCAGCTAATATGTGCCAAACAGGGCAGAGCATTCTGGTTGGTCCATCTAGGGCATGGGGGCATTTTCTAATCCAGATTGTTTTTCTATCTTGACAGCTCTGGAGGAGACTAGAGATGATGAAAACATTCTGGATAACTTCATCACTTTCTTTGTTGCAGGTTGGTAGCTATTTTAATTTTATGTTTGGTTATGTCATGTAGAAAGCTGTACTCATTCTTGAGCTATCTACCAGGTAATGATTAACATCCTTGTTAATCATAATTAACATCAGGATTAACATCATGACTCCATGTGATGCTGCTGCAGTCAGGAGTCTCTTGGTTGGAAGACAGCAGTATTACACTGGCATAGGACCAGCTGGGTGAGATCTGAAGAGAACTCTTAATTTTCTCACAGGCAAATGATATATTATCCTCTTTCAATGATATCAATTGAGCAAATAATGCCAGAATAATGCTGGTGTTTTCCAGCCACTGGCTTCCCACTCTGTTTTCCAGCCTATGTTTTTCCACTGCCCACTGGGGTGCAAGGCTATTCCTTATGGGGCTCTGGCCCTTCCACCAAGATCCCACTAAACCCCACCAAAACCATCTTTTACATATTCACTGTGTCTTTGCATCAGCTCACCCACATGATTAAATGCCATCCTTGCCTTAGTAGGAGAAGGCACTGTCAAGCAAATCAGAAAATGCATGGGCTAAGTAATTATGTGAGATAAACAATACTTTGCAGATCAAGAGAATTTAAGTTCAAAAGAAGATGAGGTCAAAATGCTGTTGTTTGGCAAGAAATGTGTTATTGCAGCAGACATCCTTGCAGAAGTCTGTTTTCTGTAATGCTTTAAAATAGTACATATGTCTATCCATGAAAAAGAGGGAAAAGTGTCCACATCTGAGAGTCACAAAGTCGGTAAGGTTAGAAGGGTCTTCTGGTCCAACCTCCCAGCTCAAGCAGGGTCATCCTAACACGTAAAGGGACCTTTCAAAGAAAGATGATAAGAAGCCCTGTTTTCCCTCAAAACCAGTAAATCCTTCCTTTTTGGCAGAACTGTGTGTCCCAGAATATGACAAGGCAAATCCTGGACCTTACTGGCTCTCCTGTTAGGGAGCTCATGACCAATAGGTGCTGCATACAGCCACTGCAGCTTTGGCTTGGGCAAGATGGGTCATATCTTTGCCAGCTATGTCCTTTTCTTGTCATTTTTGAAAGCTCTTTACGTAGACTTTACGTACCTTTTATTATTTCCTTTATTTTCTGGCATATTTGAAATAAAACGTTTGGGGTTTGATGTTTAAAGCTTCCTATTCACAATTACCATCTAGTAGACCATCTTTGTATCGTGTTATTATTTCATACTAACTTTTACACTGGGGTTTTTTTGTTATCATTAGGTCATGAAACCAGTGCCAATCAGATGACATTTACAGTAATGGCACTGGGTCAGCATCCTGAAATACTGGAAAGGTAAGTATGCTCCAATTTTTAGACTCAGCTTGATGCTAATTTCAAGATGAACTTAATTGTAAAGGCTATTAAAAAGATAGGATCAGTTCCCAATGAATTCTAGCCTCCCTTCCAAAATAAACAGTTTCCTAGTACCAATATATCCAAAATATATAAAAAAGAAAAACCTTAAGATGGATTATTTCAGTTTCACCCAGGTGATTTTTTAAAAAGCCTTTATACATATGGGTCCCAGATCCCACCTGATTCAGCTGCCCTCTATGCACATTGCCTCATCCTGATTTGAGGTACATGTTCAGGAAGCCTAGGTGGGAATTGGTTGGCATTTTGCCTGAGGATGGGTGTTTAAGTGCAGCTCAGTGTCTAGAAAGTAAACTAATGTAATTTGTCAACTTGCCTAGCAAGAAACAGGGATCTGCAGCTAACGAGTTTTGATTGAACTGCAGGGCTCAGGCTGAAGTGGATGAGGTTCTTGGTGCCAAGAGAGATGTTGACTATGAGGATCTTGGCAAGCTCACCTACTTATCACAGGTACTGTAGGAGTGAGGTAAGATACCAGGCAGAGCTGTTTGGTAGCACCTCTGACATGTCATGGAGGAGCCTCACACCTTTAAAATTTTAAAAACTTTGCTAATCTTTTATCCTGATAGTGTTTGTCCCCAGAGAGTCGGTAAGCAGGTAGCCTGACACATTTGCAGCAGCCCAACCTTATTGGGAAAGGTGCTCCTCAAATTTACAGATTCCTTCACTGCTTTCCTTAATTATTACCAGTCTGGGAGCTAGAGTAGAATTGCATAATCCCTATCTGTTTAAGGTGAAACAATGGCTGTAACTTTAAGAAAGGTGTGCAACTTTGAGCCCAAACTGTATGTGTGAATCCCACACACTTTCCTAATTCACTGCTCTATTTTTGTTTGATTATTGTTGAAGCATTTCCAGATATGATCTCACCATATGCAATAAAGTGGGATTTGAGGATAGCCAAAAATAATGGCTTGGTTTTCTAATGTCAAATTTTCATTATTCAATTTTGAAACCCTCTTCAGTTGCTTGGGGATGGTGGGGGAAAGAGTTTGGTCCTAAAAGAGGTCTTGTGTATAGAAATGCTGCTTGGTAATGAACTGCAAAGCCAAGGTTGGCTATCAGCCAGTGTTTGTGTTGCATTTCCTTTTTTTACAAGATGGGGGACACCAGTAGCCCTCAGGAGAGCCTGAATCACAGTCCTGGCAGCTGTTCTGCATAAATTTCCCTGTGATTTTAGTAGACTGCCATGATCCTTTTTGTTTTAAACTGCCCTGCTGAGGTGAGCAACAGTGTTTTACCATTTGGCATATCCCATCCCACAAATTACTGTGCTTTGATAGCAGATAGATTTCATAGGTCTGTTTCTCATAAGGAAAAGGCAACTCTATGTGATTACAGAAATCAGCAGGCTTCTTTAGGCTTCTCCAAACACCATCACAATTATACCACTCCAATTAGGATGAGGTATCTAAGCCTTTCAGTTTTAAGACAGATCACATGAGAGGTCCTCAAAGCAGGCCATTTATTTAACAGCACAGGCTTGGATCTGTACAACCAAAATCAGTCACCCTTGGTCAGAGCCAGTCCATCACTGGAGTATCAGAGACTATGGGACTCCTCTGCTGTTGTTCAGGCAATTCTGAATCCTTCTGTCCAGGTTTCTTTTTCATTAATCCACTTGTGCAGGCACACTGTTAATTGCATTTTCAGTGCGATGCTCATGTGCACTGTTAATTAAGTTTCACTTTGATGGAATAAGCCATTCTTACAGCTCACTGACACCAAAAGAAATGGTCTTGTTCCATTTTTTTTCTCAACATTCCCTATTCATTTTCCTTTGCCAGGTTGTTTTTTGTCTTTTTGGGGCTCTGACCTGGCTCAGCTCCTCAAGCAGCAGAAGCAGGACAAAGGCAGGAGCTGAGAGTGGGAAGGAGGTGGGAGCAATCACCCACCCTCATGGCAGCCAGTGCCCAGAACAGCTCATCAGGGGCAGGAGACTTCACTCTTGGGTATTCCCTTTGAGTTTGCTTCCTAATACTTTTTCACTTAGTTGTTCATCTGACTTGAGGTGTTAGATCTGTTCCAGGATCTCTTCTGGGCTTTGTGTCTTTTTCTCTGTGTTTTACCAGCTGTAAGAAAGAGCCAGGCCTGAAGGAGCTGACTTATCCACATTTTGCCCACAGGAGTCCAAGGCAGATAGACCAGCATCCGTTTCTAAAGTCAAAATCTCGTGTTTAGCTAAAGTGAAAGGCTATAGGGAGGTAATTAATTTTATTTCTGCTTCCTACAGTGTATGAACTAACTGATCTCTTGTGCTTTTTGCTGGCACAGGTTTTTAAGGAGTCACTGCGGCTGTACCCGCCCGTCTCAGGGACGCTCCGCAGGCTGGAGAAGGAGCTCGTCATCAATGGCATCAAAATTCCTGGCGACACCACAGTCTTTGTGAGTCCCATCCACCATCAGCAGCTTTTAGCTGCCCCAGTTAATCCAAATGTAGCAGGCCTGTGGGTGAGAGGGCCAAAATCTTCCCTGGGCATATTTGAACTGGCTTCTCTAATATTTTGACCAAAGCTGGGGTATGAATTAAGACTCCTAGTTGGGGAGTGGAAGGCATTTATGGTTTTATACCTCTGAGAGCAAAGAGGCATTTTCAGTGTGTTGCTCCTGACTAACAAAAATAAATTCTTTCTTGCCAGCTCAACACTTATGTAATGGGAAGGATGGAAAAGTTTTTCAAGGATCCACTTACTTTTGATCCAGATCGATTCAGCAAAGATGCACCTAAGTGAGCTTCTTTTTACTCCCTTGTTATTAAATATGTATTAAGAAACCATTACAGGAAGACACTTCAAGGGAAAGAAAAGTAGCATAAAACTATTTTTCCATTCCCGTATGAGTAACTAAATCATCCAAATGTAAACAGAGGGCAATAATGCACAGCTTTTGTTCAAGAATTCTTTAGACCATGTTACCGTACAAAAAAAAGACCAAGATTATTGTCACTAAATGTTTATATTGAGGTCAAAGCTTTGACCAGGTAGAATATTTGCCTTACTACAGTGCAAGCATTTAATGTGTGACAGCCGTGGTCCCAGGGTGCTTGAAAATGTCTCCATATTAGGGGAGAAGGGGCTGAAGGAGAGAAGATGCTGTTCAGCCGTGTGGGCAGGCAGCCTAAGTCTAGTCAGTGGTCAGGAGTGCAATAGAAGGGACCAGTGAGTGACTAAACAGATGCAGAGATCAGCACCAGCTACTTCATGACTCAGGAGTTTTCCTTCAGCCTGGAGTTAATCTGGTCTCCTGAACCAAACACCACCTCACTCACATGGTTCAGAGCTGCCCAAAGGAGCAAGAATTGGGTGGATTGTGACATCCTCATGACAGGTTGAAGAGCATTTAGAGTGTGCTTGACATTCAGCTTTGAAATAAGGCTGGCATGTATCAAAACAGCTCTGGCAGCTGAGCCATACAGCAAGGAGAGATGACAAGGAAACGTGCTGCTGAGCTGTCTTGCTGCTCTGAGGCAAAAAAGAGTTAATTTGGAGACTGCTTTAAAAAGTCTGACAGGCGAGGGCATATTTAGACCATTTTCTTGCTGCTGTGATTAAATATTTGTTTGTTTCTCTACAACCAGGTTGTCAAGAGTGACAATTTTGAACATTTTTATTTGCAGGCCATATTACTGCTATTTTCCATTCTCTCTGGGACCCCGATCCTGCATCGGGCAGGTGTTTGCACAGGTGAGTAGAGGCTTGGAACAACACTTGGTTAGCAAGCACTGGGCCAACTCAGGGCACCAGAGGCCACACTGATGCCCTGTGCACTGACCCTCTTCTCCTCAGAGGGGAGATCTCCCCCCATGCCCATGACAGGCATGTCTCTCAAGTGCTATCACAAGAGCAAACATCCATGCAGCCAAGGTACCTGCAGGGAGGAGTAGCAGGCTGCCCTCCCTCCAAACTGTCCTGAGTCAGCCTGCTTGAATCCAAACCCCTTAATGGGAATCACAGTCAGCATTCCTTTGCCAGCCAAAGTCAGGCACGCAGGGGATGTGGAGGGGGTCTTGGGGATCATCCCATGGCTGCCACTGACAGAATCAAGGCAGGGGAAACATCAGCTGGAGGAGGACACAAGCCAGAACTGGCACAGAGAAGCTGAGGAGGGGGCTACATGGACAGAAGGAACAATTTCATGTGTGTGAGCATGGCAGAGAGCATTTCAGGACAGCCAGGGGCCAGTGCTTTGGGTCTGTGCTGTGAGTTCATCTAAGCACCAGTGCTCAGAGTGCTTTAGTTTTACAGTCTGACTTCCCAAATGGGTTTAACACATAAACAGAAAGACTGATGTTAGTGCCTGTCAGTTGTCTTCAAATCCAGGAAATCACAGGTTTCCTGCCCAAACTCAACTGGCTGCATTAACAGAGTAACATTTAACTTCTAAATCTCTTTATTGACAAAGCAGCATAAGATAGTAGACTGACTTTAAGCAGCTGCAGTCCAAGCTGTATTTGCTGTCACTGACAGTTTGCTTTTTTTCTTAACAGATGGAGGTAAAAGTGGTGATGGCAAAGCTGCTGCAGAGGTTTGAATTCCAGCTGGTGCCGGGACAGAGTTTTAAACTCTTGGAGGCTGGAACCTTAAAGCCACTAGATGGAGTAATATGTAGATTAAAGCCAAGGAGCTCTGCAAGAGGCTGCCAGGGATGACTGCTCAGGGAGGGGAGTGTGGCATGCTACTGATAGTGTTTCTTCTGATTTTTGAAGATCTTGACACTAATCAAAGGTTAGATTTAGTAGACCCCTTTAGAGGATTACTAATCTGAAATTATTTCTAACCTTCCTCATAATGTACTGAAGAAAATCTTACGAGAGTCACTCTACTGAGCATCATCAATCTGGAAGTGTACTTGGAATTGCCAAGCTTGTTCTGTTCCTGGAGGGCTGTTTGATTCTGACCAGACTTGGAAAAGAACATCCTTTCACTGGAGTATCCCTGGAGTGCCACACAAACCTATACTCGAATCCCAGTCCTTGGTTTCCACTAAGCTTGTATGCAACAAAACATGGTCTAAGTAAGCTCTCGTTTGGGGAGTTTCTTACTTACACAATGAAATCAGAAAAGAGTAGAGCATAGATTTGGGCTGAATTTAAGAAGAGAAGTTTGGAGATAGTCTCTTGGTCAAAGTAATTTTTCTATCCCTGCTCCAAATGAGAATAACAGCTGATAGGAACAATCTGAAAAAAAAGCAAAAAATCAGAGTCTGAGGCCACTACTTTCTTCTGTTGCTATTGCCTGATTTTTATTCAGTCTGTTCTACTTTCCTTTTGATATTATGCAAAGTGTAGATTCCCAGTCCACACTGTAGAAAGGGAGTCTCCGGCTTCCTCCTACCCCTCCACACAGCCTTTGCTCACTCTTCTGAGACACTCTTTGTGAGGAAAGTCTTGCTGCATTTATTTTATCCTGGATCATTTTCTCCATCTTGTGTGCCACGAAGATACAATAACACTTAGACCAGATGGTGTAGTAGGTACAGGAGGGTTGGAAATAAGTGCCTGAACTAAATGCTGCTTAAAATGGTGTTGCCACTGAAGAAATGTGTCTGCAATTTGAGCCAGAGACAGAAGGAAGGTGCTGCACCCCCTTCTTCTGCAGATGTGCCCCAACAGCTCACTGTGTATAGGCTTGCAGCCAGGCTCTGCTAGGGAGAAAAAATATCATTTGAAAATGCTGCTTTCCAGAAATATGTGGATACCTAACAGGAGTTTGGGCCTCTTCTATCATGAAATACAGAGAATTAAAGGCATTTGATGCTTCCACTTTTGTTTTTTATCTTTCTGAATTAAAAGTGTAAGAACTATACACTGTCAGGTTCCTGTGGTGGTTTCCCTAACAGGAGAGGAACACCCCAGAGCTTTCCCTGACTTTGCTCCTGTTGTGCACCATCTCATTCAGTGCAGCAGTGGGATAGCAGGCCCAGAAGGTTGATGCTGCTTTTGATAACGCAATCAACACCTCACAGTGTAGTAATATGACTTGCACCTGGGATACCAATACCTGCATTGCAAGGGAAGTTTTAGTCCATCCATCAGTAGACCAGCTCTTCAAGATCTTGTGCTGGAAATCTGGTTATATCCTCCTAGACATTAATGAAATCTCATTGGGAAGACTGAGGACTCCTCAGGACAAGTGTTCCCAGGAGCTGATGCAATAGGGAGCAGGATGTTCCATGCCAGTCAGGCTGGATGTGCTGGTGGCATAACAAATGGCTGAATCCTGAGAATATGTCAAAGGCAGGGCAGTATCTCAGTGCTGTGGGGATTGGGGGGGAAGCTGTGACAGGAATGGCATATGCTGTGAACAGCACACAGACAGCTTGATAGACACTGGTAAATTGTGCTGTGGAAATGTGAGATGCCACCATACCAGGGCTCTGCTCAGTGCAACCAATGAATGAGTTGAGATTCATTAGTTACACAAACAGCTCACTGCCTTCTGCCACCTCTGCAATGAGGTCAGGCACCTCCAAGGAGGGTTCAAGGGGGGGTGTTAGCATGTTAAAATCCTGCAGTGAGTTCTGTCACCCCTCATGTGCTCAAGACCAGAGCTTCCCGACTGCTTTGTGCTTACCGTCCACAAAGGATACTCCTCCTGCTCTGTCTGCAAGCCCAAATGCCATCCAGCTCTTCAGGGACTGCTGGCCCAGGCCTTTCTCTTTTTCCTGCATCCCAGAGTGTCTCCTGTCAGGCTGATTGCCTCCCAGCAGATGGCAGGCACTCATTGCTGATGCACCCATCACCCGCAGGGCTCCTCAGCCTTCAGAGCTCCTCTCTTAAGTCAGGCTGCCCTCATACCGCTGGAGGAGATGGTGGCCTGTGGGGCCACATAAATGCCCTGCAGTGTTCTTACGGTTTCATCCTGCACCTCCAGCCAGGAGGTGATCCCTCATCTGGCAAAAACAAAACAAAAAATGAAGCAGGTTCAGGAAAGTTGCTTCCTAGAACCCTATATGCCAACTGGGTGCTGTCATCAGCTTTGCCAAACCCTGTTGAGAAAACTGACCAGAAATGCTTAGGGGGACACAGCTGTACCTGCCAGGGGCTGTAAAAAACACCTGGGAGCTGCAGCTGTCTTGGACACCACAGTTTTTTCTTCCTGCTGGGGAAGAGAAACACATTATTTCAGTTCTAGGGCAATCATCATTGCACCAAGCCCTTGGCTAGTGTTCCTGGCTGGTAAGGCAAAAAAGCAGAGCAAGGTCTGTCTGCCTAGTTCACTTGCTTGTAGGAAGGTATCATACCTGCATCTAACTTTCTTCTTATGCTTTTCCTGGCTCTTGGGCAATACAAAGAGAAAACTGGAAATGGCTGGTGGGGTGATTTTTTCCTGGTGCCACCCAGGCATGGCCACACACAGGCCAGTGTTGCATGCCTGGAGATTGGACACAAAAAGATTTCTCAGTTGACGTGGAAGTGCAGAGCCAGGCTGCTCAGTACTTTAACCCTGCCCCAGATGTGCACACTTGCAGCTTTCACCCTGCCCCAGATGTGCACACTTGCAGCTGGACAGGAGCTGTCTGGAGACAGCTGGCAGGAGTCAAAATAACTGCTGCCCTCAAAGGCAAGGGCACCAGTGATGACATGCATTCCCAAGAGTCTTTATTAGAGCTAAGTCTTCCTCCTGTTCTGAAGTGGCTGCTGCAGGTTTCTTTGATCCCTCTCCCAGACCTATAAACTCCTTGCCTCCCTCTTCTGGACTGATGCCCAGGACTTTCATGTATGTGCTCAGAGGGAAAACTTTCCCCCCAGGATTTCTCCCCAGGTTTTTTATGCTAACCCAAGAGCTTGATCTTATCCTTTCTAGATCAGTGTCATAGACAAGAAATAGGGAAATGCTGCTGCATAGGTCTCTTGGGATAGGAGAGAACCAGCTAAGGAAATTGCACCCAGAGGTGTCTGTCTTTCAGAAGGCAAACAGTTCCAGTGCTGGCATGGGAAAATGGGATGCTTTCTCACCCCAGTTAGTCTGGAGCACAGGAGACTCCCAATTTTTCATCTACACTTCATGTACGGACTCATACTTTCTCATTTTGAGAAAGGAGCCCAGCTAGCATTAGTGCCAAGACAATTTTTCATGAGAGGAATCTCATTCTAGCCCTTGCAGAAAGCCCAAAGAAGCTAAGAAGCATGGGATTCAATCACACTCACTGAAATTATAGCACAGCCTGAAATTTTCTGAACAGTAGACAGCCTTCTGCTCCATCTGTAGCCTATAAAGGAATGAATGTAGATAAGAAAGTGTAAGATACTGGTACTAGTGCAAGCACACAGGTTAACCATATGTGGATTTGCACTTGGGGGTGTTGTATGATGAGACCTGCAACAGGAGGCCTTCCCTGGGTTTAAGCAACCTCTGCTGCTGAGACCAACAATACAATCACAGAGCAAATATCTGTAGCATGTACCCATCTGCTCCACACAGTGCTCACATGCTGTCAAAGGCAATAAAGTCAGGCAGAACCCTCCAAGGAACTAAAAGACACTCAAATGACCACATACTCCACTGCTACATCCTTGCTGCAGCACTTTGCTGTGTTTCCCATTTCAGGTGTCAGCTATGTCAAGCAAGGCCACCTCTTGTGCCATAGTCTGCAAAAAGCCTTGCACAGCAGAGCCATGATCTTGGCAGGAATCCTTACGTGCTACTGTAAAGCAAGTAAATTATCATTGTGATTTTATAGAGTCTTCTCTAATAGGTCTTGATACTATTACAGTGCTGAGGACAGGCTGAAATTAGATAATAGTATACACAGCTGGCATCTATTCCCTTGGAAACATAGGTAAAAATGCATTTAATACCTCTCCAGTGACTATGAATATTTATTAATATGACACAGATGTATACTTGATTTGAAAATAAGAATAGTAATTAAAGAGCTATTAAGGTTAAAAAGCAACAAAGGAAATTCAGCTACCGAAAGAGCTGTTCTGGGATCAGCTTCTAACCTATCTGTGCATGTGTAAGCACTGGAGGCCTGAGATTTTCCACTTGATTATTTTACATGACATGTAGGCAGACCGTTTGTTTTGCCTTACCTCCTCGAACTCTGGCATCTAGAAATGACTTAACTCCAGAGTTCAGTTCTTCTGCTCTCTTACCCAAAAACTGTGCTCTGCTGAGGCACTTTACTCTCTGTCTCATTGGCTGCTCCAGTGAAATTGAACCAACAAGAAGTGAAAGGGAAATTTTCTGCAGGCTTTTGGGAAGGAAGCTATTTAAATGCGATTACTTATATACATTATTTTTATTAAAATAGCCTTGGGGATCACCAGTCAGGATAGCTGACTTGCTGTAATCTCTGAAAATCTCTATCCCACTGGCCGTGTCATTAAAGCTGAATTTCTTAGGGATGTTTCACAAAGGTTCCTTTGCAGGGGTGGCTTGTGACCGTGACCTGAGCAGTGCACACAGAGTGTGTTAGGAGTGAGTCAGGAGAGAGGTATTGGCACTGCTGTGCATGGAGGGGGGAGATGGAGCAGATGTGTCCAAGGGCAGCACAGCACTGCGGGACTGTGAGCCACTGCTTGAGCCAGGGCACACCCTGTGCAATCTCACCCACTGTGTTCCAGTGGGTGACCTGCCAGGAGCTGCAGGCTCTCAGCAGGAACAGGGCAGCAGCATCCTCCAACCCCAACAGCTGTGCCGTGCATCACCTGCTCCCTTTCTGGGGAGGGTCTAGTGGCCAGTTATGCCACTATGCTGAAAACATTAGGGCAGAAAATGAAGCAGGCCAGGTGGAGAGGCAGACCATTATTTTAATTTCTAACCCAGTAGCATAAACATAAATAAAAAAAGCAAATCCACCCATTTGGCTGGTGTTTCAGGCTGCTCAGCGAGGAGAGTTAACGACATATTGCCTAAATTAGAAGCAGACAAACTGCATGTGCCTTTGCCCTAAGCCAATCTGACTGACTTTGTGCACAGCAGAGCCCGATGCAGACGCGTGTCCAGAGCCAGTGACAGCCGCGGCGGGCACCTGTCCTGCTTCTCGCACTCGCCTCGGAAACGCTTTCCTGTCCCGCGCAGGTACCCGTGTGTCACAGGGCAGCCCTGAGCTATGTCACCACGCCGCCACTCGAGCTGATCTCCTCACAAACAAACGATAAATGTGTTTTCTGCCTGCTTTGGCTGGTTTTGCTGGAGGACGGGTTTCGTTTGATTTTTTTATTTTTTTTCCCCTGGAAAGAAAACAATTCCGTGCTTAGGCAGCGTATTGTTGATTCAACCTAATAGGGTTTATCCTTCTAATTAGAGAAACTGCCGGTGTTTGCTCTTCGTAGAAACGTAACCTGTGAGTTTTAAGCGGCAGGGAAATGTAATATCCCAGTTTTCCCTGATTTTAACCCATCGTCCATCCCTCGGCTGTAATCTGCGGTACCCTCTAGCAGGGCTGATAGAATTCACGCCCGTGAAATCCGCGTGTTCTGCTATGAACAGCCGCCGCTGGAGAGTGGGTGGGTGTCTGCGGGCATGTGCCGCTCGCACCCGGCAGCTCCGGTTCGCACCCCGGGCCACCTCCTCCAGAGCCACTAGGGCTGCTCCGCCGCCGCCTCCCCTCCCTGGGCGGTCCGTGCCGCCGCTGCCCCGAGCGCCC
>VWZU01011315.1:350366-364364 GCA_013397095.1 Sterrhoptilus dennistouni
AGGAAGGAAGGAAGGAAGGAAGGGAGGAAGGAAGCTAGGCTTTAAAGACGTACAATGCTCCATCTGCTGTTGCCACAGCAAGTGGCATTTGTAGGACTTTTTGACCACCCTGTGCAAAGGAATAAGCACATTCTTAGAACCTGAACGTTCTTAGAATTCTAAGCACATTCTTGGAGCCTGAACCCTCGTGAGCACATTCATCTGGCTGGCACAGAGGAGCAGCCAGGGCACAAGCATACCTTTGCATGACCAGTGCTGTTCACGTGCTAGAGACTTAGAAGTTGTCACAAATATGCTGGTGGATGCACTGCTTCTCCTCCTACCTATGTGCAGCTCCCCATGCCACTGGTGGGCATGCCAGCTTCAGTCTGATTTGGGGTGGCATCCACTGCAGCCCAATGGTGCCCAGTGAATCCTGGGTGATGGAAAATGTTTTCTCACCCTGCCACATCTAGAGCTGTAATTTGATATGTATTTGAGGAAACACAGTCGCTGGGAAAAGCAATTCCCACCCTGCTTTTTCCCAGCTTCTTGCTGTTATTGTCTGCTGAAAAACTTTTACCAATGGCTGTGCCAGTTTAAAAGCATGTAGGATTATTTCTCTGCTAGACTGCGGTGAGCAGCTTGTGACCCCCAAGTTTCAGGATGCTCACATGTGGCTCAGGTGCAGTTTCTGTGCCAGGTCTGTGTGAAGCACCCAAGCTGTTCCCAGCCCTAATGGGAGGCTACATGAGGAAGCATCTTCTATATAGCTTTTGGGCCTATGTAGCTGTTTTGTAGTGCACTATCTTTATGCCCCATCTCACTAAGTCTTTATTCATTCTATCCTTTTACTAAATTATAACTGGCTCAAGAAACTTTAGACTTTCAATGCCACTGAAAATTTCAGTGCATGCCTAAAAACTGTATTTCAGTACATAAAAACTCAGATATAAACATTTATTGCCCTTAAAACTCCCGGTTGCTGGAATCAATTTGTCTCTGCTATTGCTGATCAGTATTTCAGCCACCATTGTGGAATATGTAACAGAGAAAGTGCTTGGAAGGAAACAGGAGGGGATCAATTGAAATGGAAACCATGTGTGCTGGAGGAATGATATTTACCTAAATGTGTCTATCACATCTTCCCAAAGGATGCTGCCTTTAGTAGAGAATGGATATGAAAATGTTGCCACCATAGATAGAAGTTAGGAATGTAATTTTTTTAGTCCCAGACTTTAATATTCTTAATTAATTCTGTATTGTAATAACAGAGTTAAAGCCACATCCATGAAGGATAATACCATGTACTCCAAAGATATAAACCACAGTTTCATAAATAGCAACAGATGCTGCATTACTCATGTTCAGTATGTTTGCACAGACATTTACACGACCAGTGACTGCATGAAAAATTGAAAAGCAGAGTGAGGGAGACAGAGCCCAGTAATGAAAAATCAACTCCTGGTGCATCAGGCAGGGTTCAAGTACCAATGAGTGTCATACTTCTATTTTTATATGGCATATTCTGCAAACTTTGATGCTCTAAACAACACTCAGATGAAATTTCAAATTCATGGAGTCCAACCATTAACCCAGCACTGCCAGGTCCACCACTAAACCATGTCCATAAGTGTCACATGTTTTTTTAACACTTCCAGGGACCGTGATTCCATCACTTCCCTGGGGAAGCAGTACCACATAGAGCTGGGGAGCCCTCATTTCTATACTATCAGAGGTGAAATTGCCCTATGTGTAGCAGGAGGCCACATCTGAAAGGTGTAACCACAAGATCAGCCTGCCTTTGGTTTGTAACCTCTCTTTTCATTTACCATCAATGGTTTCTAGATTAGCAAGTGCTAAATACTGTGTAGTAATAGCTTCCTGAAAAAGAACCAAGTTTAAAGCTGTGCATTAAATTCACATTGCCTTAACTACATTGTATGTCACATGGTGCATCACACCTTCCGAATCCAAGTCTAGACAAGGCTTAGGAAAATGCAAATTCCAACGTTATGTTATATTTATCAAACCTCATCAAAATCAATAGAAGTCTCAAGTGGACTTTTGGCTAAGAATCTGTTGCCTTAGTTACAGTACTGGAAATGTAAGATACAGCTTCAAAACTAAGCTAAACACCAGCAACCCCCAAAATTACAAAACAAACACCCAAATTTTCAAATTCTTGTATCTGTGAGTTATGTCTCCCACACAATGTCTTTAGTAAGTGAATTGTTTTTCTTTGCTGGGAAAAACCCTGCTGCAAATTCCCTCTCTACTTCGGATGATAGATCAGAGAATTCAGGTTTAGATTAAAAACTTGATAATGAAACCTAAGGACACAAGTTTGTTATCACAACAGGTAGCCAGAGGCATGGTTTATGAATGTCTTGGAAGCACTGGAGCACAAAGGAAATTCTCTTGGACCTCCAGTAGAAAATGTCAAGAAATATTTTGACACTCCTGTCCAGTGTTGCTCCTCATTCACTTGGGGAGGGAGTAATTTACTCCCACTCCTAATTAATCTTGCCCTTGTTTGTTTGTTCTATTCTTTAAATACACAAGAAACAACCCATGGTCTCTCCCAGTGGAGTTAAAGCTGTGGTTTGCATTTTTCTGGGCTTGACTCTTTCGGTTTATCTAGCAAAACTATTGTTACATAACTATATAAATTAACATTGCCTCTGAAACAAAGCAGTGGCACCAGCCTAAATTCACTTGTACCCCAGAGTTGTGTCAAACCCCAAAGTTTTACTGGCACAGCTAAAGAGCAGTTCAAGATGTACTCTGGAAATTGCCTAATCATTGAAATTTATATGTTTGCTTGCTTGCTGAAATGAAAACAGCAATTAAAACCTCTATCAAGTCCCTTTTAAATCAGCAACATATTATTTGATTCACCCAGAGAACCTTTGGTAGAAGCTGCTTTCAGCACAGAAGAATTAACTTTTCTTTAAAAAAAAAGCAATGGTGTTTAAGAACTGCATCTCATTAAATAGTTTTCAATTTTGTTTTAGCAGGATGCTTCATCTCTGAAAATCAGTGTTATTTTAACAGTGCTTCCCCCATCTTACTAAGAAAACACAGCAGCATAAGGATTAGTCTCTCATCCTCACCTTCTGTTTTTGTGCTGATAGTAGCTGTCATTGCATGCTAATGGAAAAGCCCATGTGCACATGCCAGTGATGCCTCCAGGGAGAGGGAGGATGGTCTGCAAAGCCTCACTGAGAAGGACCCTGCAGGATGTCACCAAGGCTGTCAAGGGAGCTGCCACCCTCAGGCAGAGGAGATGGAGACGGCATCCCCCTTGTCACAGCACCTCTCAGCATTGCCCTGACTCTTCCCCACCAAGAGATAAGGCAGTGGCTGCAGACAGTGGTCAGGCACTGCTGGGATCTGTCCATGGGAGAAGGGTGGAGGCACCTCATGTAGGGAGACAGCCCACCCATGGCTGTGTCTGGCAGTGTGCATGGAAACAGAGCTCCTGCACCCACAGAACCAGGGGTGGGACCAGCTCCCTGTGTTTTGGTATCATTTCAGCTCATGATCTGAAGGATCACTGTCCTAGGGCTGAATCTGCTGGTGATGTGCTAAGAAAAGCAACAGCCAACGTGTGCTGTAGCTTCTGTTTGAAATACAGATATCAGGAATTCTTTGTTTGGAGCCATTGTTTAGCAAAGGAGCTTCATTCCTGCTAGTCTGTAGATGAGCTATCTTGGGAAAGGGGAATTGTTCCCACGCCAGGAACCAAATCAAAGTTATACCTTCATCCTTAGAAGTTCAGTTTTACCTTGCCTGACCCTGCCACCCTCCGGAGGACCCCACGCTGGAGAGGATGGGCTTTGCACGTTCATGCACAAGAAAAGAATAGGGAGAACAAACAAAACACCCCACCCTCTTCCACTTATGTAAGATCAGAAGGAGAGTGTAGGCTAAGCCCAGAGGACTGGATTTATGGTTTCAGAAAAACCTAGTTATTAAAATGTTATGAAAGTTTTCCTCTCCTTCAAATGCATAAATATGCAGATGAAAGGAGCCATGTGATCTGGCCAGTGGCCATGCTGCTGCAGGCTCAGTCTAATTATCAGCTGCCAGCTCTGCTGCATTTTAAGTGGTGAACATGATTAAAGATACACAGACAACTGAAGAAAGTTAGATCAGTTCTTCAGGCCTGCTTCTATTTTGTAACCACATGGCAGCTTGGCCTTGAGACTAAATCTGCCCTTAGATGCTGAGGGAGAAAAGTTCTGCTGATCAGACGGGTTTTTTCAACCACAGGCTCCACGTGCTCTTGAATTCATCATTTTCATAGCAAGATATTTGCCAAGTCAGACTGTTTCCCTTCTCAACTCTGAGCAAAAGAGGACCCCGAAGGGGGGAAAGATGCAGGTAGGACCAGGTGTGTGGGAGGGGGTCAGACACTGCAAATGTGTGGACAAAATATTCAAACTCTCCCAACCAGAGAGCTGCAAATTTGTTTCAAATGAGTTTCAAAGCCATCATTTCCTGGGGCTTCTTCTTTCTCTTGGGACTGGAAATATCATCAAGAAACCCAGATGGTCTCATGCTTTTGGGGGAGAGCCACAGTCCTGTGGGCAGGGCAAGGAACTAGGAGTTCTCTTCCAGAGCTGCCAAGTTTTTGAGTTGAGTGTCATTGCCATTGCAGCGACAGCAAGGCCAAACAGTCTGGCAGCATCTGTCCTTTTGTCATGGTATTCACCAGGGGCCAGAGCCTGCCTCTGCAAAGTGACAGACCCATCAAATCTCACACACTGGGTGTGAATCTCACACTGTGGAGTTTTGCCTCAATGCTTCCCACAGCTGTGGCTGGGTCTTGTGCTGTCCCCAAGCCTCACCCTGATCCCAAGGCTCAGCAAGGTGGATGCATCTGCTTGGGTCTGCCTGGGAGCTGCTGTCGAGCTGCTGTCAAGCTTCACCATGCCTGGGGACTTGAAAAGTGGCAGGCTTCTGAGTCACTTGTTTTAGTCTTGTTTCATGGCTTTCCAGAAAGACATGTCTTTTCAAAAGACAAAGATTTGGCTGGTTTTTAGCACCACTGCAAGTGTGGCACAGCTGTCTATGTGGTCCTGGGAGTGGGCTGGTGTCTGCACAGCTGCCATGGCCTATTCCAAGAGTGGCTGGAGCTGTTGCCTGTCTGCACATCCCTTGGATGAGCACAGCAGCTCTACCCTGCCTTAATCTTCTGGATCAGTGCAGAGCAGATTGGTGCCCATGCATCTGGCATCTCCAGACGAGGCTGTTTCTTAAGCCAGGTAAGCAATTTGTGCTGGAAGGGTTCACTTTGCTTCAAACTAGCCAAGACATCCTATTTCATGCATGTTCTACTGTTGCTTCAGCTGAGCCCCAGTTTCAGCTGGGATTTCAAGATACCTTGGATTGGCACTGACTACCTGTGCAGGTTCCCTGAAGGGACACTCTGCTCCAAAGCACCACCATGTGTATCCCAGCTCCTGAGCAGCCACTGTGGCCTTCCTGTGAGCCAGCCTGGCCAAGAGCAGTTGCCTGGGTGCCACCCAGCTGTGCTCCAGGGCACTGCTGTCTCTGTGAGGAAGCTGTGGTTCTCACACCCATGTGGCCATGGCCCTGTGGTGTGGCAGCACCAAGCTGTAGGTGCTGTCCCCAGACACCTCTGCCACAGCAGGGACATCTCACCAGTGTTTTGTGAGCAGCTGTAGCAGAGGCAGTAGGCTCAGCACTCCTTGTAATCAACAGAGAGAAAAGGCCCTTGCTAGGGCAATGCATTTGACCCCTATTAGATATCTGCTCCTGCACAGGGTGAATTACATCCTCAGAACACCTATTGATTAAAGAAGCAGGCCAGGGTGACTAGTTCAGACACAGACTTGTGAAATGAATCCTCCTCAAGGAGCCTGGTGCCAATACTTGTCTGTATAAGCTAAGAGACACAGCTGGTGCACTCCCTGTGCTGCTGGAAATGTGACTCTACCCTTCTGCTGAGCCAAGGTCTTCATATGTCAGAGGCTGGGGAGAGGGGAGCCAGGCTGACTCCTTGCACCCTGATTTATGAGCTAGATGCTCACAAAGTCACTCCATCCTTTGAAAAGGAGCCACACATGAATGCATGTAGCTCTCTCTTTCCAAGGTCAGGGGCTCCTCCAGTTCCTTGCTGATTTAACCATCACACATCCAACCAATAAACCGAGGGGAGACAAAGCTGGAAGATAAAACCCATAATTATGTCTCACACCTGGGCAGCCCCAATGGCCCCCAGCCCTACTGCACAAGACTTGGGGTTTTAGCCTCCTTGTGTTATGTTTGTCAAAACATAAACCAGTCAACAAAATGCCTCTCCACTGTGCCAAAGTTATGCCTTAGGAAGCCCCATTGTAATTTTGTGTTCCAATCAAAGGCTTTCTGTTTCACCATCAGGACTGGAGCACCGCTGATCTCAGATAACCAAGGATCCCTAAAGACACAGTTTGTGATTACAGATTTGCTAAGATGGAAATTTGCATTTTCTCTATTTTGCTTACCCTGCATTGCTTCCCAGATCACATTCTCTCTTTTAAGAATAAAGTAGTGTTGTGCTCTAACTGCTCAGAAAAGTCTATTTTAAAACATAATCTCTTTCACTGTTTGACAAAATAAACATGCCTCTTCCTGGAGATTATTCCATTGCAAAAGATAAGCAAAATGGACCAGTTATCAGTGCTAACTCTCCTATAAAGGCCATTCCATACTGATCCAATACATACAGTCATGCCACAGAAGTCTGTTTTTTCTGACACATTAATAATGAATAAACATGCTACTCTTTCTAGTCTCAGCCAGATGTCTCTGCATTATTAGCCTACTCTCACAAATATATTCTCTGGTAGAGGAAATGAGGATTAATAACATGCAGAGAATGGCAGGAATATATATATATATTTATATATAAATAATCCTCTGTTTTCTGTTCTCAGTATTTGTTTGCATTTAAACATGAGGACAGGGTGGGAAGGGATTCCTTGTCAGCCTTGTCAGCTGGCTCTTCCCTCTGCTTCTTCAGGGCTGCCCCTGAGGTACAGTACAGCTGGGACTTCTGAGACCCTCTGCCCTTGAAGTAAAATGTTATCTGTAGATTTGCATCTAAACCCTGCTATCAACTTACTGTTTATCCACACTCCAGTCATATAATAGCATACATTTTTAGTTAGGGAACTGTTAAATGGATTGGTTGAGAGGCCAGGGAAAAAAAGTGACTAAATTTACAAGCCAAATTCACATTTCCAAAACTCCAGTTTTATTAGTACAGGGGAGGAAAGAACACAAATAATTAAATTGGAGAGTGAGAACAAACAGGAGCATCTGACTTCAGTCTGTCAAGCCAAAGCAGCACCTCATTACTGCCAATTGGGTCCCACAAACTCCTTGTCTGCCCTTCCCTCTGTGGTTCTGCCAGGTACCTTGAGCTCCTGCTCCCTGAAAACCAATCTCACCCATTAAAATGGCAGAAAAATTTCTGAACAAAGAAATTAAAATAAGTATGTCAAATTAGTGAGAAAAAACTGGCTGGGTAAGTGCCAGAGGAAGAGGGGGTTTGCTGATGGGTTAGAAAATATTGGTAAAGAAAGGCTGGAGAATGGGCAGGGGGACACAAAGGACAGGAGAACGGGCAGAGCACTGGCAGGTGTGGCTGGAAGCACCATGGTACAGGAACATTGCCCTTGCGGTTTTGTGCTCCACTAAAACAAATATGAATCTGTGTTTCTGGAAAAGCCTTACCACCACTTCCCTTGCACCAACCCCTGCAGCGAGGCTGCTTCACAGCCAGACAGATCAGCAGCCATTAGAGACAGAAATGAACCTGAAGCAGGTATTAGTGTTAAGTCAGGGAACTCCCTGCTGTGAACATGTGGTTGCATGAGTGTGGTCTGGAGGCCAGGGAGGCAGTGAGAACGTGGGTGCCAGAACCAGGGAGCTGTACAAACCCCACTTTTCCATCCATTGTCCGTGCAGACTGAGTCTGACTCACCTTAATTAAGAAACTGCCCTCTGGCTCTCCTCCCTGGGGTTGGGCCTTCCACCCTGAGGCTCATGTGCTTACAGCTGCTTCTGAACCGTTTTTTAATGGGACACAGAATCATCACAGAATGGTTGAGGTTGGAGGGGAACTCTGGAGGTCATCTTGTCCAACCTCCCTGCTGAAGCAGGGCCACCTACAGCTAATTGCACAGGATTTAACCTAGGTGGATTTTTATTATCTCCAAAGAGAGAAATTCCACAGCCTCCCCAGACAGCCTACTTGTAAACACAGTGTGAACAACACAAGTGCTCATCAGCTCTCTTCTACAAGGGATCTCAGGGAAGATCTCAAATCTGAACTTGTGAGATACTGCATTTCATCACCCTGCCTGGACTCCTGTGTGTCTACTTGTCCCTTTGTATGATAGGGCAACTGAATATGCTCTGTCACATTGCTTTAAAATTAGTTTGGTTAGCACTGGCATGGTCCCCCCCTTGCCTAATGAAAATACCTCCCCAAATGGAGATACGCCCTGAGAGGCACTCCCATCTCCCAGACACTGCAATGAGCCAGTGCAGGAGCTTACCTAGCAGAAGGTAATTTTTTTTTTTTTTTTTGCCAGGTCAGTTTTCTGCTGGTTTAGTTTCCTGAGCTGGCTTACCCCACAGTCAGATAAGCATCATGCCAGGAACCAGGTATACAGGAGGGACTGGGACAGCACACCAGATGAAACACCGGGTTGGTGATGTTTAACTATTGTGCAACTACAGCTTGCACAGTTCATGTAAGTAGTAGTAAAGCTCTTGGCCTCAGAAACCCCAAATCTCTAAATACAATACTGCACAAAGAGATTCTGCAGACCCATTACCTTGGATTGTGAAAGCACAGTGAGCAAGGCCAGGATGGCAGTAGTGCTAAGCATTTTACATGACCCAAGGTATAAGAGTTGTGTGCATCTCCTTTGTATTGACTCTTGGTCTGATTACTGATGGCAGGAATCTGTTCTCTCACAGTAGCAGCAAAGACATCCATCCCCTTCCTCAGCTTCCCCAGCTGTGGGGGCTCTGCCAGGCTGAGGTGATGGCTCTTGGGGAAGGGGCTGTCAGGCACTGCCCTTGGTGAAGCCTCAGGGAAGGTCCCATGTGCCCTTGAGGGCTTCATACCCTGGTTATTGCAGTGCTCCATGCTGCTGAGAGATTTCTTCTAAGAAAGGGCTGTGCTCTCCATGAGCCCTTGTGCTTGCTGTGAGAGCCAGGCAAGCAGCTTCCATGATGTTGTGGTCTCACCCCAGCCAGCAGCCAGGCCCCAGGCAGCCTCTTCCTCACTCCCCCACCAGTGGGATGGGGGAGAGAATCACAAAGGTAAAAGGAAGAAAACTTGTGAATTGAGATAAAGACAGTTCAATTGGGGAAGAAAAAGCTGCACAAACAAGCAAAGCACAACAAGGAATTAATTCACTACTTCCCATGGGCAGGCAGGTGTTCAGCCACCTCCAGGAGAGCAGAACCCCATCACAGGGGATGATGACTTGGGAAGACAAACACCACTCCAAATGTCCCCCCTTCCTCTTTCTTCCCTCTGCTTTATATACTGCACAAAATGTCTTATGGTCTGGAATATCCCTTTGGTCATTTGGGGTCACCTGTCCCTTCCCAACCTTCCATGCACCTCCAACTTCCCTGCATGGCAGGGCAGAAAGGAGGAAAGGCCTTGGCTCTGTGTAAGCCCTACCCAGCAACAACAAAACCATCTCTATTACCAACCCTGCACTCAGCACAAATACAAAACAAAGCCCCATACTAGCCACTGGGAAGAAAATTAACCCTACACCAGCCAAAGCCAGTATACATGATCATAAGTCTGCTTTTGACTTGTTTCACCCCTTAGTCACCCTTGCTGGTGGCAGCTGGTGGGCAGCTTTGTCACTGTGGTGCATCTTCTGACAGCTGCTCCCAGGGCTGAGGGCAGCTGAGGCTCCCTGAGAACTGCCATGCTCAAAATCACTCTTAATGGGTTTCATTTCTTCGCAAGACATTTACAGTTTGGGTCTGTGTAACACACGGTAAATTTGAAAGGGATAAAAGCATGAATGGGTATAAATCATAATAAATCATATAAATCAAAATAAAATTTTGATCACTCAGCCTTCTAACGGAGATGCATTCTTCCCCTCATATGAATCAGTAGAAGAGAATCCACAGCCATGACTCAAGCCCACAGCTAAGAATCGTGAAGGAAGTGTTCAGCAGTTAAAACAGTCAGAATTCCAGGCCTCTCTACTCATTTCTAAGAAACATAAGGGGGAAAAAAACCCAGAAGGATTAGATCAGCAGGTGGTGCCAGGACAGCTGTGGATTAACACTGCTGGACCAGATAAGGCCTGGCTGGTATGGGAAAAGCATCTCAAAAAAAATTGGAAAACTGAAAATACCACTCTGCACAAACGAAACTAATAGATGTTGTGATGCATAAACAACAAAAAAAGCACAGGGATTTAGGAGCAGCATGCCTTCTATGCCCGATTTTTTAGCCCATCTTGCAGCAATGGCACCAGACATCCTTTTAATGTTCCTGCACGTTAACAAAGGATACCCTTCCAAGAAGACTCGCTGGAATTTCCAAGCTCTCCTGCTGGCAGTGCTGGTGGAGGCAATGACCCCCAGCTGCATTGCTGCGGGCTCCCCTCCTTGCCCAGCTGGCTCAGCCCCACGGCAGCAGAGCTGGATGGAGCTGCACTGGCTCCCTGCTCTGCTGCTGTCTGCACAAGGAAAACAGTGCCTGCTACAAAATTATTTTAAGGTGATTTAATTAAACTGATACCAATCTCTCTAATGTAAACACAAAACAAGGGGAAAAAAATGTATCCTTGCTTTAAATCCTGTGTAATGTAGTGAATGGATGGTAAACAGAAGGTCGAAGGGAGGGTGAGCTGCTTAAATTTGGAGGCTGCACTTAGTGTTTGGTGTAAAGGCAGGTAAGCTGCTGTCTAGCGTGGACAGAAGGTAGGACAGCAAAAAGGCAAATTTGCAACAGTGAAATCATTCTTATTATTCCTATTGAAACTGCCAAAGTTTCAATTGTCTATGGATTTTAGTGTGAAATTAGAAAGTTTCCCAGAAAAGGTGAGAGGAGAAAAGAAGATGATGCCTGTGCTGGTTTACTGCATTTATCCTCAACCTGAGGAGTGCAGGTGGGGCAGCACAGGAGAAAAAGCCTGTGGAGGAAGAGTTGCTGTGGGGAAGAGATGGGGTTGAAAGGAGGCAGGAGAGGAAGGGGCAGGGCAGCACTGGTGATACTTTGGTGATACTTTGGTGATACTTTGGGCTGCCTGAGCTCATGGGGTGGCAGATTGCTAGCTGGAAGGATGTGGTGGGAATTGCTGTTGTAGATCCTGCCCTGGGAATGATCACACTCTGGGAAAAGGTTCTCCCCTCGGTCTCAGGTGCTGGGTATTTCAGCTATTCTCTCTCTGAGCTGCCCTGAGGCATGGGGACTCCAGTAAAAAGTACATATATGAACTGGAAAACAGACACTCACAGGATTTCTGCTGCACTGTCATGGATGAGGTATTGTAGGGAGCAACCACATCTTGTTCCTTAAAGACCATCTGCTGTGCTCTCCAGACAGGCACCTCTTGCCAAATGCACCATATGGAAGTTTGATTCATCTACCAGACATGCCAGGGAATGGGAGAAGCCACAGGACAGGCTTCCTTGAGATTGAGGGGAGGATGGTTTATGTGGGCTGTGCCACTGGTGTGGAAGTCAGAAGAGCACACAGGATGGGCTGAGAAATTTCCCTGCCATTTATCCAAAATTAACCATCTCATGGTGCTCATTACTTCTCCAGGTACTGACACAATGCTGCTTATGGGTTTGGCAGGTCCTGAATGCCATCTCTGGTGCAGCTCCAGGGGATGAAGAGGACGCTCCAAGGGGGATGCACTGCAGGCTCCAGAACTCAACATCTCCTTCCTCTTATTGCTCCTTGCTGTGACAACTTGGTCCATTTCCTGGATACATTAGTGAGGCTTGAGGTGGAACCACAATGTGCTATCCCTCACCAAGCTTCATCAGATCCGGTGGACAATGTGGTGCTTCCTGTCCTCATTTTCAAGCCAGGTTTGACAGATAAATCTGCCACATTGCTATCAGCCCATGATATACCCACATGAAAACACAGAATCAAAAATTAGTTTCTGCACTGTCCAGCCAATGAGAAACAGGGGGAGTTTGGGGCAATTTCTTTAATTGCTCTAGTGAGTGAGCTGAAAATTCACTAATTTAGATGGTCCTAACTTGTTCATACAGGCAGTCACCTACCATCTTCCTATGAGTCTGTAGCAGAGTTAGATATAAAACACCAAATGCCTCAAGGTATTTTTGCTGCTATTTCCCAGACTGGCTATGAAAAGTGTTTATTAACTTTAACACAGAGCAGTGCTAGCAGTGGCTGCTCATCTCCTGACTCACAAACACCTCGTGTCCTTGGTCACATGGAGAAAACAAATCTGTCTACAAAAGATTGTACAGGTATCACAGATTTCTGGTCTTAAGCCTTATTTGTGAATTTAGGTTTTATCCTCATTGCAGGTGGGGTATTCAAAGGCCCTGATGTTGCTGGTAAACTAAAATTTGAACACCTACTGTAGTAACTGGTTATGATAGAGAAGGATCACACCATATCCTGCAATAAAACGTGGAGAAAGCATCCTTGCTGGGGAATTCTTACACTTAAAGTCTACACTGCAGCACATCAGATGAGTCATGCAATTAAATGATTTCACTCTCTCCACCTTCCATTTAGCAATCAATGAAAGTTCTCCCTTCAGGGAAAAGCTTAATGGGGGGGAGCTCTTGGCCCATTGTTTGCCTGGGGTGCCAAAAAGAAATACATCATGATTTATATGTTAATGGGGAATTCTCTTTAGGCAATGCATTCTGCAAGGTGTTGCAATGGGGGACTGGGAGGTTGATCCATCAGAGGAAGCTAATTCATCATCAAAGTGAGTCAGGGAGCTCCCTGGTGAGAGCTGTAAATAGGGCATTGGGAGAGTGACAGATCCCTGGGTGGCATCCGTCCCCCCCCATTAGCACTCCCACTGACAGCCCTGCCAGTGCCAACTCCCAGGCTCCGGCCCATGCACATTATTTATAGAGCATTTCACATTCCTGGCTGGTATCCAGTCGATGTTGGTTTCAATTAGAATAAATGCTTATTGATTGAGAGGAGATGGGCCAGCTGATTAGCTCCTTGGGAAGCAGAGCACGCTTGGCTGAGGGCAGGCTGGGCTCTGCGCAGAAGCAGCAGGGCATGGGGCTCTGAAAATCTGTCAGGGAGGAGAAGTCTTCTAGATTAAATCAATTCATTGACGAGTCCATCTAATAAAGATAAGCGGCTAACTTCATTAGGGAATTAATGATAGGCCTGATTAAAGAGCCCTGTGGGAGCCCCGTTGACTTCAACAAGCTTCGGATCCAGCCCAATATTTGCCTTGAAGCCACAGTTCCCCACCTCTGACTGAGCTACTGAACGCTGTGTTCTTACAGCCAGGCAGCGATGGGAGCAGGCACACCATGCCCTGGTTGAACTAAGAAGCATCTAGAAATGTCCACCCAACCAGAAAAACAACTGTATGTACCTTCAGGAAGGATTTTTTTTTTTAATTAGGTGTTCTGAAGAAGAATCTTAGCTGGTGGATAAAAGCTCCAGAAGCACGAAATCACAGCATCCCCCGTTCCCCAGCCCGGCGTGCGCTGCCATGAGCGCAGCGGGGTCCGGACCCGCGGTGTCTCTGCCGTGTGCTCGGGCACCCGGCGCCTTTGGCTGTGTCACACCCGCGGCTGGGACAGACACTCTCGGCTCTCGCTGGGGTCACCGTGTCGGGCTGCCCGCATTTATCACAGTCACACGCCCGCGATGTGCTGTGGGGATGGTCCCCGCCGTGCTGCGGGGAACGGGGGGTACCCGGCGGCTCCCTCTCTCCTTCCTGCAGCGCCCTACCCCGGGCCCCTGCCCTGCCCCGGGCT